>WBNO01009349.1:0-22235 GCA_013400575.1 Peucedramus taeniatus
CATTTTGCTATTTCCTCTGACTACCACATAAAAACATTATGGTCTTCCAATGGTTAAAAGCAAACTAATATTGATGTTATCCCCTTCATCTGAAGGGTGGAGGATTTTTGTTGGGTTTGGGGGTGGGGTGGGTAGGGGCAGGGGTTGTTTTTCACAGCTCATGAAGATATGTTCAATAGTCCAAAGGGAAAGCAAACTTTTCAATAAACCATATAAGTCATTCTAGTGAATGTTAAATGTAAAGTAAAGCAAATGACCAAGGGGAAAAAAAAAGGAGGTTGACTGGTTGACTTAGAGGAAAAAGTCTCCATTTTTTCCCTAAAGTATTTTAAATCTCAGAGTTTGATAAACATTCAACCCTAGAAGTCATCTTCTTTACACACCATTCCAATCTTTATAATGAAATCTTTGAGGCTTTACATATCCTGAAAGACTCAGAAATCACAGAATCAGACTAGTTGGGGTTGGAAGGCACAACAGTCGGGTTGGTTTAGGGATCACCTATTCCATACAATCCCCCTGCAATAAGCAGGGACATCTCAGCTAGGTCAGGTCTCCCACATCCCCATCCAAGCTCACTTTGAATGTGCACAGGGATGGGGCCTCGACCACCTCTTGAGAAAACCTGTTCCAGTGCCACCCTCAGAGTAGAAAGCTCCTCCTAATATCTAATCTAAACCTACCCTCTTTTCAGTTTAAAACCTTTTTCTACAACATGCCCTTGGTGAGAAGTCCCTCTCCAGCCTTCTTGCAAGCCCCCTTTAGGTACTGCAAGATGGTCTAAAAGGTCTCTGCAGAGCCTTCTCTTCTCCAGCTTGAAGAACACCAGCTCTCTTAGCCTGTCCTCATAGGAGAGCTTCTCCAGTCCTCTGACCATATTCTCCCAAGAGCAGACAAAGCCTACTCTCTCCTGAAGGTGAGAAAGATTTTACAAATACACTATGGCTGGAGTAACCTAATTTTTAATAACAGTTTAGATTCCAGTCTATCTTAAAAGGAGGACAGAGATTTCTGTAAAGTGAAGCAGACTGAGAATGCATATAGAAATGCTAGCAAAAAGTGAAATGAGCTCCTATCATGAAACAGACATGCATTTGCACTTCACATATAGTGATTTTAACCCATTTTCAGATTAAAGGCAATGAATAGCAGCCATCCCTTAGAATGCTGGAAAGAGCACTGCTCATAAGACCACACCCTTTTCATCACTGGTGATGCTCTTAAGGCAGAGTAAACAACAAACTGGTGTTCCAAAGACTGATGTCCTTTTAGCTCCTGCCACTTATTCTGGAGATCAAATTCACACATAGAGCAGAAAGATGGTGACAATGAGAACTTTACTTTCAACATGCTGATACAGAATGATATCTTCTTACTACCAGAACTTTCCCAAATTTCACAATAGCCTATGGGTTACAGTATTGCTCTAAACAATACTTCTCCCTCCATTAAAAAAAAATCTACTTTTCTGCTCATACAAAAGCCATGCTCTACTTCAAACACATTACAATTTCAAGAGCACTGAATTAACTGATCAAGTGCAAGCGAGACCTCCAGTTACCCCAACATTCTCACTGAAACTTGCCACAGTTTTCTAAACATCTTACTTCAAAGTGATTGAATGACAACATGTTTCTTTCCTCTGTTAACCTTTCCTAGCTTCCAGGTAAAACATGTGTAGGAAAAGGAGCAAAAATGGGAATGCATGCACACAGTAGTCTGATAAAAAATTGCATTTTTATAAAATATATAAAATTAATAAAAGCAAACAAGCCAAGATGTTGGCATTCTGTTGGTATTCTTTCATTGTCTGATATGCATTATTTGTAGAACATTAAAAAAAACCTTAGAGCCATTTCAAAATGCAAAGACTACTCAACATCCCAAATACTGATACCTCAAAGAACATTATTACAGCATTAGGAAAACTCCATGGATCTCATGTGTGAATGAACACAGACTAAAGGAAGATTCTGTAGAAATGTTGCTATCCCCATTGAATGGGAACATTTTTAGATAACAAATACACAGAAGCAGCACTATCAGTCATGAACCAAGCACTTAATGCTAGTTTGGCTTTGCACTATTTCTTTTGATCTCACTTAACTTTTTTTTCATATTTTATTCATTTTTATTTTTTACCAAAAGGTGTAACTTCAGCTTACTACTATCAACAATCAATATGACAGTAGATTAAGCCTTAGATATAAAGATATTTTCAACAATTTTACTTACTATAGAAACTATATGTTTATTGTATCTTATTTTAATCATTCATACACCAACACAGACATCCAAATAGGATTAAATAATAATTTAGGATTCTGTTTCTTATCATCAAAACGGTAAAACATATTTTTCCCCACCTCCAAACAGTGACTGCATTTTCTCTTCCTCATTTATCCTATTTTCTAACTGCATTTTCCCTTCCTCATTTATCCTATTTTCTAACTGTTAAAAAGAAATACCAAGTTCTTCAGAGCTAGCAGTTTTGCTTAACTCACTTAAGAATAAAGATTCAAAGCTCTGAGCCTCTGCCCTTACCACCATCAGTTCTAGTCCCACCTGAAATTTAAAATACTACAGTGATTGTGGTGAATTTCTGGGAGTCAATCTTTCTGGCTGAATGGTTGTCTTCTTGATGGAGAATGGCAGTTGTCCCTGAGGAGAAGGGTAATAGCAGGATTTTGTCTTTTCTTTTAAGTCAGACTAACCCCATAGTGCTGCTGAGTCAGCCACACCAGCAAGCAGAAGGCAATCATAACCTTCTTCATCAAGTCTACCTTTCCCAGGAGCACAGCTGGACACAAAATAAGAACTAACATCACTGAAGTGATGTTCTGGGTTGAATATATTAGGAGACCAACCCGATATTTTTCTAACAGCAGAACATTATAGTTTAAGATGAAAGAGCTAGAAAGGCAATCACACAAGAAGAACAAACCAAAACAACCAATCAACCTAATGCAAGTGTACTTAAAATGTACTGCAGTATTCTACCTCAAGTTACAGAGAAGCTGTGAATGTTGATAAATAAATTACCTTAATAGAGGTCTGCCATTTTTAATAGCAAGCAATAGAGAATGTATGATCCTGTGTGGAGTAAGGAATTTCTGGCATTGTATACATGCAGGTACACATTATATATATTAAAAAATATATCAGCCTATGCTTTTTAAACACATGGTTCACTTGACTGATCTTTATTTCTACACTGGCTTTAAACTTTGCAGTAAGCAACTCTACCCATTTGGGGTCCAAGCCTCTGAAATACATTGCACCAGGGCATGCTGGCTGTTGTTAGGTTTATCCAACTGTCATAGCAACTGCAGCCAGAATATAAAGAGCTTCTCCAAGAGGCAACTTTACATAAGGTCAGTAAGTCCCCTGACAAAAATTTCATATAGTGCTCAGTCTTAGACATTCAGCCAAATCTTTGTTCTCTTCATAATCCTTAGGCAAAAAAAAAAAGCTAATGAAAATCACAGGCAACATATTAAATGGTAGTATTTTCAGCACAGCTGGGATTCCATTCTATAAATAATTTTTAAACTATTACCCAACAACGTATTGCGATAATGAGCTGACAAAGTCTTGCTCAATAAGCAGTTACCAGCATGGTTTTGCTACTAGGGATGAAAGATTTTCTTTCTAAAAAGATTTTTCTTTTCTAAATGCCTACAGTGACTTTTCAGGTTCTTCTATAAACACATCACTGTCACTTACAATCAGTGGATCCTTCCTTTTGTTGAAAGT
The DNA here is from genome assembly GCA_013400575.1 of Peucedramus taeniatus. Taxonomy (NCBI): domain Eukaryota; kingdom Metazoa; phylum Chordata; class Aves; order Passeriformes; family Fringillidae; genus Peucedramus; species Peucedramus taeniatus. Next base: position 3,757 of record WBNO01009349.1, read on the forward strand.
TAAAATTAATAAAATCTTGAGAATCAAAATAGCAACAATTACCATAATCAGACTCTTCCATACTTTATAACAGTACTATTATACAGCACAAATGGGCTTATTCAGCAAAAGGAGAAGCTTTTAAAAATTATACCAGAACACTTTGTAAAATATTGTGCAGTACTTGATTGGGAAATTCCATTTTTTCTAATCCAAATGCTATCAAAGAAAAGTTTAAGTGCAACTCTACAACAAATAACTAGGTAAAAAAATGGCAGGTTCATTCAATAGGTCTTCTACCAATGCTTCCTTGCAATTCTGTGTTCTTGGTTCCTCAAGGGCCTTTTTAATCTGAGAAATACTAAATTAAAGAGTGGACAAATAAAGCATTAAACAAATATAAACAATTTCTTTCTTCCTCATCAAAAATATGAGATTTAGAGGATCCATGTCCAACACTTCGTAACAAGCAGGACTCTAGAATCCTGTTTCATAGTGAAATAATTTAAAAAATATTGAGCATTTTAATCAGATTCCTATATTATATAAATTTTATTTTAAATATTCACTTTTATACTGAACAGGAGGAAACACACAAAGTGCCCACCTAGAAACCAATGATCCTCAAACAGCTGCTTGCATTTAAATTTGCCCTCCTAGTCTTAACATTAGAACCATATTCCATGAATGCTTTTAGCCAATTGAAGCCTTGAAACAATGTCCAAAAAACAATTGAAAGAACTTGGGACAATTACAGAAAACAAATTACTTGCATTTTCAAAGCAGATGTTTGATACCTAGAAAGCAAAACAAAAAAAAAAAAAACCATGAAGCCAGGCACTTTGCAGGGTCAGAGAAAGAAGGTTTAGAAGTTTCTATTGTGTCTGCCAAATTTTTATTGCCTCTAAAGTTTTTTGAAAGTATTTTAATAACTTGATTTGCAAATCTGTTCTATCACATCTGGTTCTCATATTAAACTCTTCTTCCAAGCCTACAGTAGTTATTATTGTATTGCCTAAAGAAACAACACCTGGCTCTGTAACCCAAGAGCTGTACCTCCAAGAGAAGTAACAATGATCAGCTACGGAGTCAAAAAGTCTTTATTAGGACCACACTGCTATGCAAGAAAGATAACATACAGGTATAAGAGTAACTTCTATGCTAACCAAGCTCAGATAAGTGAAACTCTTCCAGCTGACAATGCAACATAGTCACCATGCAGTGCTTTGGTTCAAACAAAGGTAATCAACAGGTAAACTTCCACTTGCTTTAATACTGTAATCTCCCCTTTTAGAGGAATTTTAAACTGTATTCAAAGTTAGCATCTCAAAAAAAAGTTTAGAGGATGTAGGTGGGTTGGACAAGAATCTATTGATTTTGGCTGTTGCTCCTTCCCAGAAAGCAGTACTGGTTTATCATTATTGGATGGCATCACAGAGCACAGAAAAATGAAGAGCACATCACAAGAGCAAGTTCTAAAAGCAACATTTAAAATGATGTTTTTCTCAGTCCAACACTCTGATTGTGAGTCTTAACATTCTTTTACATGGGTGAAAAACTTATCTAACACATACACCAGTCCAGCACCTCTTCAGTCTCCCTAAGTCCATGAGTTTACTCCAGCAAATAAAACTGACTGAGGAACCCCAGAAGGAAGACTTCTTCAGATCCAAGAAACAGAATCTCAACAGGTCCATGACACTGCACACTGCTAATGGGAAGGACAGAGATCAAACAGCACTCCAAGATAGATACCTGTATATTCCTGTAGCAAACATGGAGAAACTGTTTTTGAGTGCCATAGCCCTCAGTACATTTGCTGCATTTTATTTTTTTAGTAGAAACAAAAGAATTAGATTTCATGCCATCAATCCTTCAAAGCTATACTTGTCTTTTCATTAAACAGCAAATGCATTTACCTCAAATATTTTCAGATAAAAATCTCTAGTGATCCTGAAATGTTAAGCTGCTCAATCCCCCATAGCCTTGACAATTCTGCAAAATTACTTAATGCAAAGGCTAGAGGCCTCCAGAGCAGAGCTAATTCCTCCCAAAGGATAACTCCCCTTCCCAGCTGGATGCAGTTCTCTCTGGGAACTACTTCATGACATCCATCTCTAAAATTATTCAGGTCAGTTCAACTTAGCAGAGAGTGTTAAGAACACCTGAAGAGCACAGACCTAACACCCCAGAAGGCTACACACATTGCTTTTTTATGCAATAATGTCTCACAACTTTTCCAATGTTCCCTTCCACATTCCAGAGATGTGAAAGCAGCTCAGCACTTCATATGCAGATTATATTACTTGCATCTGAAACAGGGTTTTTTTTCCTCCCCCTGTCCCACATGAAACTCTATTTGTTCTGGTTGTGTGGGAGAGGCCAGTTCTAGCTGTAGTTACACTCTAACATTACTGTAAAGCAATATCATGCTGCCATGCAATAGCTCTTTAATGTCAACCATAACCTTCATAAATGGGTTTGTAACGAGAAACCCTTGTTTGTCATTCAGTAGGTATGATTGATGCTATGTGAGTGAAGTGTAGCCACAGTGACCATCTCAATAACATGAACAGCTGCCAAATATTCATTTAGCAGAATGAGTTTAAAAAACTTTGAGCAGATTGCTTTCACAAGGCTGCTTTCAACAAAAGGAAACATAATTAACGAGCTAATATCAGCATGTGTCTGGCTAAGCTAATGAATATCAAATTACACAGAATCCTGTATAAATCATCATTATCCTGAATTTTAATTGAACTTGCAATTAAACATGACAAATTTTATATACACTAAACCTTTAATTTATACTTTCAAATAAGAAATAATTTATCATTTTTAGTATTTCATAGTTAATTTCCCAATATGTACACTTCTAATTAACAAGGACAGACAGGCCTTAAAAAAAAAAAAAAAAGAAAAGAAAAACACACCAAAACCTGCTGAATAGCTCCATTGGTTACATCAACTTTCAACAGATTAAAATCAGATGCCAGAAACTTAGAACAGCGCGCAGCAAACTACTGTTTCTGCAAATCATATTTAATTTCAAACTAATTCTTTGAATACCATGTGCAGCTAGAAGATAACTGAGCTGCAGCAATGTCTAAGGGGCAATTTGAAATCCCAGTTAGGTTTGCAAAAGAAGCAACAGTTTTGAAACAAATTCTCAGTAATAACTTTGTAATGCTCCATTTATACACTTTCTTAATCTTATTGTCACTGTGGATTAGAGCTGTCACCATACAAAAGAGTGCTTCTTGACAAAATATCTTATTCATTACCTAGTTTAATCTTAATTATAGCCCCTCATTTATGATCATTCCCTTTTGCTTATTTCCACTATCATCCGAGAACATGAAGAGAAGGATCCCTTTCCCCATCTCTTAATACCCATATGCTCCAGTCACTTTTTCTGTTTCATCAAAATATTATAGTTTCTGTTCATCTCTATATAGAAAAATTTGACTCGCTGAAAGAAAATAAATGGGTCTTACAGCTGTGAATGTGAAGTTTAGAGACAGAAGCAGTTGCACTGCTGTAAGCACCCACAAAGTTCAGTTAGCACAGCTAACTCAGCTGGAAGAGTAGAAGGAAAAAAATACCATGACAGCCATGCCAGCAAAATCTGTGGTATAGAGATGGTCAGGACGGCATGAACGTGCATTTGTTCAAGGAGTTTCAGCAACAGTAGATGAAAATGCTCCTTCTTCTGGTATACCTTGCTCTCCCCTAGGAGAGCAGAATTATGCTAGCACAACTGGCAAGTGCCCTAACACTGGCAAGCCCCCAGCTAGGAAAGGCTATGCACAACTAAATGGCACATGGAAAATGTGGTCAAACCCCACCGCAATTAACGTGTATATGGCTGCAGTGAAGAGTGGAACACTTTCAGACACAAGTGTCATTGAAAGCTCAAGATAGGGCATACAACAGATTAAAGAAAGTATTCACAAATACTCAAGGTTTTTAGAGCTTGCTTTTATTCAGTTTCCTAATACCTTGAAAAGCAGATGGATCTTTCAAAATCCTTATTACAAAGAAGAGTCTTCATCATACAATTTGCTGAACCTTCAAGACAACACACATTGCAAAGTCCCATTGCTCGCTGACCATAGCAATGAAACAACTGGGAAAATAAAAGGATGAAACTAAGAGAAATTGAAAGCTTCTCCCACTAGGAAACAGCTTAAGGAATTCTTTAAATTCCCACAGAAAACTGGGTTAATAGCTTTCATATTTACAGCACTCAGCATTTAAAGAGTGAAATTTCTGATTTAATGAGCTGTAGAATTAGGGATACAACAGGCAAGTTTTGCTACTACTGTTAATTACAGTAAATATGTTTGGGTGCTTCTTGCAGTCCTTGCTTTTCCTCAAGCCACCTACATACTTTTATTATTTTTTTTATCCACTGTTTTGCCTGCTCTCCAAGGTATTTAGTACCTGGCTATGCTCATAATTTTTTGAACATACTTAAGAATGAACATATCTGCCCATGCTGACTAAATGAGATCTGGATATCCTAGAAGAAGCTCAAACATTTTCAGATCACTTGAAGGAAAGCCTCTGTCATGCAGCTCAGCAGACTTCATTTCTATACATCCTTTTTCCCAAAATGCTTTGAGAAACGCAAAGGAAAAAAAAAAACAAAAAAAAACCACACACACAGAAGAAATAGTAGGGACTGAGTGAATTATTTCCAGAATTATTTCTCCACCTTATTGGTACAGCTCCACAAGTTACTTAATCCCTTACAGAAATCAGACAAAAGGTGATTAATCAGCAGAGTAGTATCCATCTCTGGTTAGAGCTTCCTAAATACTGAGATACTGTTGTGATTCTGCCACTGCCTAACTATATGATCTTCAATAGCTACTCTGCTTCTCTGTCTCCCCATTTATTATCTCAGAAAGAACTATACTGATGTTTAACTCACCCAACAATCTTTTCTTCCTCCACTAATAAATCCTTCTAGAGAATATTTGCACATTTTTGCTCCCATATTTCCTGTTCAATCCACATGCAGAGCCCTCACCTTTCTGACACCATTCCTTCTGCAAACACACATTCTAGTCAGCAAAAATAACATTGCCTACCCATCACTGAGAACAAATAAATGAATTAACTCAGACATAATTCTCCTCTAGGTTTTCCTAGTGCATTTTGCATTGTCTGTCTACTTAGATTACAAGCCCCTCAGAGCAAGGACACATTGACTTGTTTGACTTGTACAGCTCTGAGCACACGGTTTGCACATAAATAATATTAACACCAATGATAATACTGGTTTGGCCAGTCTCAATACACATGAAAATGAGGCAGCAAGTGCTTCTATTTTTCTTTTTCACATAAGGAAATGCCATATTTCTTCTCATTTTTCAGGGACTTACAAACCTAATAGAACTGCACGTATCAAGGCTCTGAATGTTTAATGCTTTTGCTGAAAAGCACTATGTGTTCATGCAGGAGAAGCAGCAGGACAAATATTTTCACACGTTTTCAGATAGCTGAGTGAAACTGGCTCCACCAGAATTTACAGTTGAAGCCTACCAGAATTTACAACTTGTGAAATTGTGGCTGTCTGTATTTTCTCATTACAGTGTGCTTGCTAGAGATAGAGAAGGTGGGGGTTTTTCTCCCTTTTTTTCTTTTTTTTTGCCATCTACTGTCGCACTACTTCCTAGTTAAACCTTGTCTCAAGTTATCAACACTCTCTGGAGAGATAAGCTTCTTCTCACTTACAACCTGTCACTAATAATCGAACTTTCAAGACTCCATCTCGAAAAGAGACTACCGGAGGCACACAGGTCACAGGAATTAACTGCCACCAGTCCTTGCAGAAAACTAAGCTCATCAATCTATAGCTTCTCGTCATAATTAGAATAACGGCTTCGAAAATTTGGGCTGATGTTGACTCGGTCTTATGCCACAAAGACCACTGATTAAAATCTTGGTGCGAAACTTAATGATAAGTGCTGGTGGCGTTGTTGTGGAGACAGGGACAAACAATTCCCTTGCCGTGACATTTTCAATGTCCTGCAGAAGAAAAACTGTCCTCTTTAGTGTGGCACTGTATGAAGCTTATTTATGGCTACAGGGCTTGCTGGATTGATGACTGTCGTAACACACTGTCAAATCCTTTACTGACACATTCATTTTTTGAGCCCCTGGTGTGGCAGAAATAAAACACAACAAAAATGTGAAAGTATTATTTATCAGTTTCTGTTTGAGTAAATAGTGGATGAAATAAATTTGGTATATGTTCGTACCCAGATGTGCACACAACTCCATACATTTATTAAATGCACAAGAAACAAAAAGTATTTAATGTAGTTCAAGATTCTCTTACAGTTTTTGACAGCAGTTTTGCAATGGATTTTAACAAGACAAAACCCAAAAGGGCTAGTATAGTAAAAGTTTTAAGAATACAGCTTTGATTGCACTGTGTCCACAGCAAAATACAGTAAATCGCACACTTGGCATTAAAATTTAAGAACTTGCATGAGAAGTGTGATGTTTGTTTTGATATTGCATTTCAGAAAGTCAGCCTTGGGTTGCCATGGGTCTACTGACAGTAGTAAGCTCTAACACTAATATCTGCAGCATTATTTTTATCACTTTGAAATTAGAAGGTGCTCTTTCTGTCTTTCAGATAACATTTGTTTCCTTCACTTTAAATATAGGGAACATTATTTGTAAGCTTTAAGGCTCTTGTTAACTTCCTGCAGCTGTTACAATGCACTAATTAACAATTACAAGAATATCACTCTGGACTACAATAAGTGAATTTACAGTCAGATCATCATCAGAGGGAGCTCAAAATGTATGTCTGAAACCTCTTCACTGAACATACTCAAAAGTTTCTGTACACACATTTTTCATACTGATCACATTTTCAGGAATCCTGCCTGTTTTAGCTTCCCGGTTCAAAATTATTTAAAAAGGAATCCTCTGCTCCAAAACTCAGAAGCACCTTTGTCTCCCTATGGAGGGAAAAAATAGAAGTCCAAGATTTACTCACTCCCTGTATGACAAAAAGAAAATAAACCCACCATCGTTTCTCTCCCTTTGTCCAGTGCACTCCTCTTAAAAAATATTTTAAAATATTTATTGCATATCTTCTAAGTAAAAAAATCCTGGGGAGGGAGGTGTCAAATTAACACACTGTTCTTTCACAATACCTAAGTGCAAAGTGAGTGAGCAAAAGGTTGCTGACTGTACTCAATAATTGGAATTTCAGCAATGTTACCCACAGATATAGCAGAAGACACTGAGAAAGTTCTACACATAAAAGGAAACCAAAATCAAAATTTGCAGACTGAGCATGACTAAGACTTTGAAAACAATGTGATAGTTACATGGAATTTCTTTAATTCTCAGGAGCTGATTTTACCTTACCTATCCTCTATGTACGCCCCCCATTCAGTCCCAGTTCCACAGCATTCCCAACACACAACATGACTATATATATATACATATATATATATACACATATACATATATACACATCTCAGCCATGGAAATGCTCTTAGGATGTTTACAAGGAAGCATCTTCAAATCTGGACAGAGATAAATAATTTCTTCCCTCAACACTGGGTCTTTGTCAATCGTAATAATTGTTATTCATAGCCTTTGAATATCCTCTACTTGTATTATTTTGGATTACAGCTTCAGATTTTGGGCTTTTGAAAGGTAAAGGATCTGAACAAAGAGGTGCATCTTTAATCTAGTACTTGATAACTACTAGCATGCACTATCAATGCTCCAAGTCCCATCAGTAATTTAAGTATGTAAATAAAATGTGCAAGTTTCTCAAGACATTTAGGGATTTCCAACAAAGTGCTATAATTTACTTCAAAAAATTATGAAATAATTTTACTCAAGAAAATTAGGAATTGATCCTCCAGAGCTATCAATAACAAAAGGGAAAATAAAGAGAGTACTATTTCAATAAAACTAAATCCTTCCATTTTCTTAGGAAACTTTGCAAAGCTTCAGCTAATTCTAAACTGCATTACACAAGGTGGTTCAGAATTATTCAAATTTCTCAGTTGCAGCATTCAACCCTTCAAGTCAATACACACCAAAATAAATCTGCCCCTCAACAGCGACAAGTTCCAAACATTTCTATCTAATTGCTCTAACAGAAATTGTAATCAATTATTCCTTTTACCACTCTGCAAAATATATACAGATATTTCAGATTAACATAGGTAGTAAATGCTGCAGAGTTTTTTGTAAAAATTTGTGACAAAATGTCAGTCTTTAACTTTCATTGCTTTGCTAGTTTGCAAAAACTTACAATGTGAAAGTGTTTCTTAAAGAGGGGGAATTAAAGTGGTCTAAAACAGTTATAAAATACAGTTTATGCCCTTGTTATGCCAGATGAAAAAGCTGAGTATACCACATGGTAACGCTGGGTGACTAAACAGACTGTCAAATATGAAAAAAAAAAAAAACCAACAAAAAAAAAACCTCTAGCAGTCAGTTCTAATTTTTTCATGGCCATCAGCTTTTCTTGTCCTATTAGTTACCATAATAGCAACACAGTGTTGAGCAAAATACCAGAAGCTTTCATTAGAACCATTAACATAATTTGATAACTGATGGTATTTGATTTCTGACTTTTGAACTTTGAGCTAAAGCTTGGTGTAAGATATAATCTCACTGATTGGATGTTTTTAAAAATACAATCACTTCAAGTTACATTTCTTTGTTAAATGTAATTAATGTTCACATTTGTCACAAATTATATTATTTAAGAAAGAGGCAATAACGATGAAAGATGTCACAATGTTAAACCCATGTCGTCTTCCCCCAAATGATTAAGCCCTAATTTAAGGATTGCTCAAAATAAACTGGAGCCATGCACACAGTAATGGATATATACAAATAAGAACTTTTCAATAAAGCATTGATGGTTTTGCTTAACTTAAAAACAAATTTAAAGTTTAGTACTACATCCATCTATTTCACATGCTTTAGAGCCAGGATCAGGATGTTCTACTTATAATAGTATATAAAAAGTATTATAAAAGTATTTAGTTGCACACTGTTTTCCTGATCTTTAAATACAGTGAAAGTAGTAAGGAGAGTTTTTCTAGCTCCTGTCTCTACTGGTGTGAATAGAGATTTACACACTGATAGAAACTTCCCCTCTGCCCACAGTTCTTACAATCAAACTTTCTCTGCTCCCTCAGCACTTGGCCACACCAGTGTTAGAGCCTGAGCTCACAAGCCTTGCCTCCTGGGAGGGCTCCTCAGTCTGGTCCCTGCCCTGTGCTCCCACAGCAGGCAGGATGACAAGGGCAGGCAGTTTTCTCTCATAACCAGGCTCATGAAGCTCATGCTTCCGTGCAGATCACTGTGTGGATGTGTCCAGGTCAATTATTGCAAGCCACATGCCTCTTTAGTATGGCAAGCAAAAGACTGCAATATAAATACAAGCTTTTTGTATTGGCAAATGAGTGAGTAAAGTAGCAGGGGGAGGAACGTTTCTATTTAACTTGGTCAGGTTAAGGACCTGAAACAGACTTTAATGTTTAAAATGTCCTATGTGCATACAGCAAACCAACTGTCCTGAAACAATAACTGCATATAAAGCATCATCTATGTCATATCAATGACCCTCTTTGCTAGGCACTGTATACAATCACACAGATGCTTTGAATGAACATTTATGGGATCTTTATTAGTAATATAAATCCTACATCACCACAGCTGCATTAAAAAATGCAAAGGAACACACGCTATCATCTTACAAAGATTTCAGTTGGGTTCACTGGGGACCATAAAAACAAGGGTTCACATTCAGACCCTTTGGCAAAACTGTAAATGCCAGAAATATTCAAACTTTTGAAAACTTTATAACATACTAATCTAAAATGCTTTGGAGAAAGCGAAAGGGTGGAAAAGAATCAAGATGATGTGGCTTCTTTTTTTCACATTTTCAGCTAGCTTTGAAAAATTATTTTATGATATCAGTGCATCATTAGCATGCATTAGGCCTTCAAAAGTGAGAAGGGCTTATAAATTTTTTAAGTAATTTTATACATAATATTCTTCTAAAAAAACATGATTCAGTAGGCATAGAAAGTAGTGAAGTCAATACAAGAATACTTAATTTTTAAAGAGAATTGTTTTTCTCCTAATTTCCAAGATTAAATATTCTTACATTCAAAAACATCTAAACAAAAGGAAAGAGGCAAGAGAAATTCCACACCTCACCCACCTGTCTGGAGGTAACATTAAACCAACTTTTTCCAGATTTCTTAGAGTGGAATTTAGGGCTTGTGTGTTTCAAAAGGAATATTCTCCATTAGAAATTTGTAGTTCTTAATTCTCTCTGAAAACACCTGATACAAAGACAGGGCTCTTATTTCCCTTTGATTTGAAATGTCTACCATGACTAAGTGGCAGTCAGGCAAAGGACAGAGATTTAAGTTTTGGAGTCCACTGCAATAAAATCCCTCTCAGCAGTGTGTGGTTGGAGAAAAAAAAAGTGCTCAGTAAATATTTTTTAAATTACAAAAGGGTTCCAACATACGGGCTGAAGTCTAGCCATTGAAACATACTGCCTGTTGGTATCATGTCCTGTGAAGTGAGCAGTGACACAACTGCATGGCTCTTCTTTGTCACCATGACTGCTGCCATAGCGTCTCCTCTGCAGCTGATGCAATCATGTATGCCACTATTAAAAAATAATTACTCCTCCATGCATAAAACACATTCACTGCAAAGATAAAATATAGTTTGGATCCCACTTCATATTTTGCTTTAAAGTTTTTGTCATCTTCCTGGCACAATGAACCTCTCTAAATCTCAATGTAGTATTAATCATTATAAGAATTGCCTTACATTTACTGTAATACCAATTTGCTATGGGATGAATACATTTCAATTTTTCTAATGCAAAACTTTAATGTCTAGAAATTAAAAGACCCAACTGTCACAGAACTCAAACTTTGCAACTAACATTGCTTTGTCTTTAATTTTTTTCTCATAAGAACAACTGAGGGAGAGAGGAAAGAAGCTGTGTCATGGAAGACTGCAGAAGGACATACATAATGCAAAGCCAATCTATTTATCAGAAAGCACAGTCCATGCCATACTGTCCTTGTCTTTGACACAGAAACAAACAATAAGAGGAATAGTTGGGTATTAAGAAACCCAACAGTTTAGTAAAATGCACACTATTAGAACATGTACAACATATGCTGATATAGTTTAATAGGGAAAGCAAAAGCTGTGCAAAGCAAAACAAGGAATTAATTCCCTGCTTCCTATGGGCAGACAGGTGTTCAGCCATTCCCAGGAGAGCAGGGCCTCACCAGGTGTAACAATGACTTGAGAGGGCAAACACTGTAACTCCAAACATCCACCCTTCCTCCTCCTTCCCACCACTTTATACACAGAGTATGATGTCACATGATCCTCCTTCCCACCACTTTATATACAGAGCATGATGTCACATGGTCTGGAATGTCCCTTTGGTCACTTTGGGTCACCTGTCTGGGCTGTGTCTCCTCCCAACCTCCCATGGTTGGGAGGTTGGACATGGATGACACCACCCCCAGCTCCCTCACCAGCATGGCAGTAAGAAAAGCAGAAAGGCCTTGGCTCTGCGCAAGCCCTGCTCAGCAACAACAAAAACATCTCTGTATTATCAACGCTGTGTTCAGCAAAATTCAGCAAATTCAAAGATCAACAAATTCAAAATACAGCCCCAGACCAGCCACTATGAAGAAAATTAACTCTATTCCAGCTGAAGCCAGCACCTTCATACATCCATGTGCTGAAAGACAAGCAGTGGGCACACCAAGCATTTACAAACAAAGAGGAAAGTATCCCAGCTAGACATAGGTTCTGAATACTGCAAACCTGATATTGCATAGAAGTGACTCCAGTTATATAGGCAATGTATACAACATCATCCAAAAAGACACAAGAACACTGTTTATAGAAGCAAAAAACACCTCCAAGCTAAAAAGCTAACACACAGTTTGTTGTAATATATCAGTTGGGAAGATATGCAAAAAGAGAAATGTATTACTCTAATGCCTGAATGCTAAAATTAAAAAACCCAAACAGAGGATATACTCTGTTCCTAAGTGTTAGAAGGCATCATCATTACTCTACCATACCAAAGAAATAGAGGCTATTAAATGTAATGCATAAAATAACATTTAGCAAGAAAATCAGGATAATTACTTCACAAAAAGGACATTCAGTCAAGTTCTAAACCATTGCTCTGAACTGAGAATTACTTATGTCTAAGTTAAATCAAGTAAAACATCCTTAGCAGTCCCTTAAAGAACACTTGAAAATAACAGGAGGAACTACCTAATTCATCATGCCTTTTTTTTTCCTGTTATAAAAGGTGAATTGCAGGAGGCTTTGACATTAACTTTCTTGTTTGCAAATTCAGCCTGTTTACTGCAGGAACATAGATAAAGATAGTTTGGTTCCATACAAGCTGAAATAAGCATTCAGGTTAGTTGTATGTAAATCAAATTAGAAACCAGGACAACTAAGGGTCAGGAATACACTCTGCTAGGAACTGTATAACCACCAACATAGAAAAACAAGGGCCATCAAAAAAATTGAGTCCAAAAGGTTACAGTAAGGAAAACCTACCAGTGAGATATGTCCAACTATCATACTTAAAGTAGAGGAAGGAATAACTGTCACTTGACATACAAAAAATGCTACAGCAAAAAGAATCAAGTAACATTCACAAAAGGGTAATACAGCACTTATAAGAAAAAATACCAACATATCCTGTCCTATTTGCTTCCTACATCACAAAGCTGGAGAGCACATCTTTAAATGCTACTTATTAGAAACATGCTGAATCATTCTCCATCACTTCACAGACCCAACACTGATAATGCATTTCTTCGTCACGAGTGGCAGAAATTATTTTGGAAAGAAGCAAGTTTGATAGGTGTTCCTTACACAATCCTCTAAGTAGAGCCACAACACAAGAGGAAGACTCTAGATGCACACAGTTTCCTACATGCTACAATTTTAAGTGTCCCATTCCAACAAGATGATGGTATCCACATTGGCCAAGTGGCTAAGAGAAATAAAAGTAAATTGTAATAAAAGATTGTCACAGGATCAATGCCTCATACTTTAAAACTGAGCATTTTGGCTCTGCTTCAGCATTCATCAGCCAAAACCTATTATCCTATGACAATATTCCATTTCACTGATATCTATTCATTATAAAATATATATATTTACAGTATTTGGAAGGTGATTTTTAATGCTGTGAATGCCCTTTAAAAGGAGACTATTTTAACATTATAGATTCCAAATGACTAGTCAAGATATTCAATTCCCTGTTTAAATCTTTAAATATACTTAGGAATTCCTTATTTCAATGGGTTTTCTAATGCCTGTTCCTTTACTGTTTAAATATATATTACAATGTAAAAAGAAAAAGGTCTTCATTAACTCATTGCACTAGGGGAACTCACCTTTTTATGATATTAGTTTCAGTCATTAATCATAATGCTTTACCAGTAACCAAGGAAAGTGACAATAATATTTATGTAGATCACTATACTTGAACTTTCCAGGTTTTGAAGAAGTCTAAGAGAGTTGGGTATCCCAACATATTAAATTTGGAAATTGTAACTCTGATTGGCATAACAAACACATCACATTTTACCCATAACCATAATATGTTCTGAGACTCAACCTCAGCTGGTAACCTTATAAGAAGGCTTTTTCAAAAAAATTAAAATCAAGAGAAATCTTGTGGTGTTGAGAGATTTACTTTTTTTATCCTTAAGAATTCAATAGGAAAAATGCAGCTTTTTTGTTTGTTTTTGGGACCAAAGAAAAAATCTTTATTTAGGCAGTATATTTAAGGAGAATTTAAAGAAGTGATAAAAGCAGTGGAATCTAAAAACTGTGCAGAGAAAATATCTCGTAGCATCTGAGACTGAGCACGATATTATCAGTGTCAGCATACTGATGACCCAGATGGTATTTGTATGTTTGAAGTATGACATCTATACTCCTCTGTCATCCAACACAAGTAATTAACAATAATCAAGTGGGTGTTAATTGGATATAATGGAACAATCTCCAGTCAGCCTGAGCCTACTATTTGCCTCTTACTAGTAATTATGAACACTAAGTACTCACGCTAATCTCCTTCTTCTCACTGAAGCCAAACAGAGGTGCAGTATTTACTCAGCTGATAGCTTGTTTTGTCTGCAATTTAATCTGTTTTAAGCCAAGAAACTCATAATTTGCAGAGCCGTCACCAGCTGCCAGGATCACACAAAAGAATTCAAGGCCCTAGATGACAGCAATTCAGTATATATAATCCAGGGGAAAAAACGAACAATCATTAATTAAACTGACCTGTTACAACCACAGTAGCCACAACACCTGGACATATAAAAACACTGAAAATTACCCATTTGTGTAACATCTGATAAGCTCGCAACTCTGACCCATATTTGTCATCCTGAAAATATGCTGTTAAAACACAAAACTTTCAAAGCTGCTGTTCTTTTGCTATGCAAGACTGTGACAACCCTTTCACTGATAGGAAACTGGGTAAACGATCACTGCAGAATGTGCTTGGCTGTCTGATTACTACAACTGTAACAAATTGAAAGTATCTTATCAAGAGTGACCATTAGAAACATATTACCAGCCATTAAGCAGATGGTTAGATGTTTTAAAATAGCTTATACATAGCAGTGAAGTCCAGGCTAGTCAGCCTTATTTACAGGTCTATTAAAGGCAAAAAAGTAAGAAAAATAATAAAAACCAATGACTTTTTTTTGTGGTAAAAATGGGAATTTTTCAGTGGTTTTCAAGACCATTACGCAACCAATGTATGAATCAGAGAACTCAGTATAACAGTTAAAGCGCTCTTAAATGTTATGAAATTTACCTCCCTTGTAAAAAATAAGTCTTCCATCATCATAAAAATTGGATTGATTTAACACATCAAAACATGTAAAAAGGTAGCACACCACATTAAGAAGATCAATATTGAGGACAACTTTTAGGAATTCTTCCTGGGAAATTGTTTGTATCATTTAATCCATCCCAAGCTTTGTTTGATTTAAAAGGAACTGAACTGGTTTGTGCTGAGACAGATTTTTCTTATGTTACATGTAGATGTCATCACTATGTCAATAACTAAGAGATGCATTGATTTACAGGAACTATATGCCATTTGGAATACAATTACTGATTGATGCAGAAGGCCAGAAACACAGGCCATTAAGTACCATTATATTATTGATTCCATGTATAAATTTGGGAAAATCACTGTATACATGATGAGAATCTTGCAATTTTCCCATGCCATTTCACATCTGCAGCTGGGCCTTCAATTTACACAGTTTAGAGGAAATAGAATCATATGGAGCTTTTAAATCAAACACTGGAAAGCAAAAAGCAGAACAAATCTCAGTACACATACAGTACCTAAACACAAATAATATTCAAACATTCTCGTGGCACCTCCTAATTCTTCACTCAAAAAAATATTCTACACAAGAAATACAGGCAAGTTCAGCTAGATCAACTAAAATTTACAGAAATAAAATCATACTTTGCAGCTATCATATCTACCCTTCCCCCTTTATGGAGTTGGAGTGATCACAGAATCATTGAATGGATCAGGTTGGAAGAGACCACAGTGGATCGTCTGGTCCAACCTCTGTACTCAAGCAAGGTCATCCTAGAGAACAATTTCCCTGGTGATTTGTTTTAAAATAATTTCTCTCAGAACCTACCCCAAAACAATTTTATCCAATACTTTTCACACTCTTCCAAAACATTATGACTCTTTTTTAAGTTCAAAATTTTCTTAAGCCCTCTGCAAATTTATTTTACGATTTTACCTCCATGGATTTTTCATCAGCCTTCTGTCATGACATCCAGACAATGACCTATTAGAGTCCATCTAGTCCATCTGAATTCATACTGCTCAAAGAGATGTGGGACTTCTGTGGACTGGGCATACTATTTAGAGAAACTGCATTTTCACTCCTGTTCAGCAGAAGCCAAAAGTGCTTCCAGGACAAAGGACTCATTCCCAAGGTCCAGATAAATATTATAGCTACTCTTTATCACACAGTCTTTAGAAAAAAGAATTAAGGAGAGTTGCCAAGACTGCACCAATATTACTGGACTGGAAGTGACCAGCATGGTTCAAAACTACATGATTTACCTTTGTGGACAGAGTGCTAGCTGGTGGGGGTCTCCTAACACTAAGTGCACTTTTCATTCCCCCTTTTGTAATCCTGCCACTGTCCCAAGGAGGAAGAGAGGCTGTGGGGACTAAATCCACAACAGCAGTGGAAGAAAGGGAGTGAGAAAAAAGCATTCACCTGAGGGGATGGGAAGGGAAAAACTTGTAGTATTTCTACAATTTATTACGGTCCTTTATATGATGAGCACTTCTTGATTGTCGGGTTGGTTTCTAAAGAAACAGCACAGGTGGAGAAATTTCAATTAAATGACAGTTTCATTTAGGATATTCCCATCTGCAGCACCTTATTTTGATTAGTTCTAATGTGAACTAGCTTTACAATCATGCACTTTTCACTTTGCCAGCTGTTTTGGATCCCACTCTGAAGTGCCTCATTCATCTTATACATGGTAGAGGGTATTCCCATTTGGCACTTACATTAGCATTTGGTACTGCACAACAGGCACTAGGCACTTAAAAAATAGATACTTCAGTCACAGTACTGTATCCATTACTGAATGGCTACTCCTACAGCCTACTTTTGTTGTTGTTGTTGTTAGCAGAGCTATACTATTGGTGTTTATTCAATACAATTGCAAACTGCAGCAATGAAGTACCTGAAGTTAACTCTGCTCTAGATTCTTCATTCTCTCTAAAAATACGTCTTCTAGGCAGATCACACACACACAGAAATTATTTCAAAAGCCCCACCAATAAAGATTAGATGCCTTTGTAAATAGCATTTTGAATTAAGTCAGAGAGGACAGAAAATATTGCCCAACTGAAAAGCCAATCTGAGTTTAGAATTTAAGACAGAAGTAACTCTCCAAGTGCACCAGCAGCAGGAAACAATTCTTAGCTCATCAATCCACTGAACCAAAATGCTTGTAAAAGTCTCAAAGCATCAATATTCATCAGAATATATCTATTAAATATCTATGTCATCCATGATTTAACTTTTGATATAACTGCTTTGACCAATTCAATATTTTGCAGTAACTTCAGGGTAAACATGAAATAGGGACTATTAGAAAATACAGTTGGAAAATACAAAGAAAAAAATACAAAATGCTATTTGTTAAAAAACAAAAACCCTCACTCCCCATAAAAACCCCACAAAGGTTTTCCATGTGACATGTCCTAGTCACGTGCAAAAATTGCTTCTGCAATCTTGAAACAAATCTCCCTTTGGTTCAGAATATAAAACTATTGAGAATAGTTAGAACACCTGGGTATCTCTTAATGTACACTATCATACCATTTAAGTACAAACTTAAATGAACATAGCTTAAATATGGAAATGATCCATATAGAGGAATAACTATCCCTTCACCTTGTGAAAACCAAAATCCCAATGTTATTGCTATCCCACTTTAAAGAAACCTGTCAGGACTCTCACTGGCACTGTGAAAAGCAACATGAATGGCAGAAATTTTGATTGATGTCACTGCCTGCCTGTCAAGTGAAACAAGCAGGGCCAACCTAATCATGTTAGATTAGTGGATATGGAGATGATATAATATTTTTGTGTTATAGATACACATGTAGAGTGTGCCTGCACAGAATCACAGAAATATAAACATATCTTTCAAGTAATACTAAGTATCGGAGAAAGTGTATTATTATCAAACTCTTTTAAAAAAGCCGGGGGGGTTGGGGTGGGCATTTTTTCCCTTTTACTTCTGCAATTACGAGCATGGAATGCTCACAGACTTTCAAGACTTTGCAGTAGACCTTCTACATATTTTCTGGAGTCTCAATTAATTGGTTTTCTTTTTGTACTGTCATACTGAACTAAATTTTTTTTTATGAATCTAGAGTGAAATTGATTCAGCTCCTTTTCTAGAACACAGACTAATCTTCAGATTTAAATATACAGTCAGGTAATATTCAGATACAAAGCTCAACAAATTCTATGAAGTGAGAACATCCAAAGACAACAGATCTTGTGTAAGAAGGTCAAAGAAAAAAAGTGATCTTATCAGACAAAGCATGCAAAACAATAACATGTCTAGTTCAGACATGAGAGTGGAATATGCAGCTGTCTGATCATTTATCATTGAAATATTTGCTCATTTGATAACCTGTAGACTGATAAGTAAAGTAACCAATAAGAAGCACCTCCACACTATCAAAATAATGCAGACAGACCAAGCCTTCAGATTAATTTCGAGAAAGGTACCCTAAGAATAGTTGACAACCAAGATACTTAAATATCAGCTGTGAAAAATTTAATAAACAGAAAAAAACCCCAAACCATAAA
>WBNO01009350.1:0-21957 GCA_013400575.1 Peucedramus taeniatus
ACCTTATGGAAGTGGAATGCATATGGAATTCAAAGAAAATTGTCATTAGGTTGGGAGGCAGTGGGTTCTGCTCACACGTGTCATTAGAGCTCCAGTTCATTAGGAAAGGATATTAAAAATTAGGCCCTGAGGAGTCCAGGATAGGAGACACCCAATGAATTGATAAAACTGTAAAATACCAAGGTACAATGGGCAGTCTTGGAATGACATCCAAACAAAAGTTGCTAAGAAGCACTGCAGGTTATTTTAAATATAAATTAATATAGAATTATTGTGTTTGATTTGTTTGGCTTTTCATTAATCCTGATGACTGCAGGGCACGTAAAGAGCCTATAGCCCTCTAGAGGCTTGAGAAATGGTGCCTTCTCTTTTCCTCCAAACAGACCTTTCTAGCAATGCCAGGAAAATTAAAAGAACAAAACCCAAACCCAACCCTCTGAACTTGGTTGCTGTTTTCAAAGATGAATCAAACTTATCACCTATCTCAGGATTGTGATGATGAGTTAACAGTGCCATGCAATTTTTAGTGATTTGAGTACTCCATTAGAAATGAAGTACAGGAGCAGAATCAGAATATCAGTGTTTGAAATGCTACTGGGAAGGTCCTGTGGGCTGAGGAATAGAATTCTCATTTTAATGCTCAGGTAATGTCTAAATGCTGAACAATGGGCTGATATTTTGGGATGCTGACATAGGAGCATATTTTTACAAACTAGGGATAGATCTCAATCTTGAGAACTGATTTGTGATGTTTTGGTCACAGCTCATTATTGGGGTAACTACAGATTAGGAAACCACTGGACAATGGGTTTTGCCAGCTAAGCAGGACTGAAGTTAGTGCCTTTGGACCAGTGACATCAGTTTTTTTGATATGTGTTTGGTGATTTGAAGTGTATATGTCATCTTCTAGAGAAACAAGTAACTACTCTCCATGTGCTTTAAAAATAAGATCTGTTTTGTTGACCTTGCTTTTTCAGCATTTCATCTATATAAACCTAAATATTTAGGTGAAAGCAACATGCAAAGTTGCAAAGTTGTGTAGCTGAGACATTTCCATTTTGCTGCTGTTTTTTCTTGATGAATGTAGGGGAAGATAACAATTTGCCTTTTTTCCACTCCATTAAAATGACATTTGAAGCAGTCTTCTGAAATCAGTACAGTGACATAATTTTGCAAGCTAATGGCTGCTTTATTTCAAATGCTTGAGCAAATGTTACTGTGTATTCATGTATGCACACTTTTGCAAATTAAATAATACATCTGTGATTTCAGTTCTGATTTTTCCTTTCTATTCTGCTGACTTCACATAAGATTGGACTGGGAATATCCTGTATCATAATTTTTTTTCACCTTTCAAAATTCACAGTTTGAAATCCAGTAACTTTCTAAGACATGTTCATTGATTTCTCATTTCCCATTACTGAACCAAATCTGCAGCTTAAAAACATTGAGCAGCCTGGGGTGTTAGGGATTGATAGAAAGGGATGTCTTACACAGAACAGTTTCAGCATCAAGGTTTTGCTTTGTAGCTCTCTTTCTATGGAAATAAAAACTAACTGGGTAATTGTTGTGGAATGTGGATTCAGTGTTTTCCAAATAACAAATAGTGGTATCTGTCATGAGATGTGTTTTTATGCATATTCAAGTGCAAAATAAAAGGTATTTCACTTTCTGTTCCAACATGAAAACTTTCAAACATTACTAAATATAATGTTTAAAAAAATAAAGTGTTGCCATGAGACATTCCATGCATTTAGGGGAAGGTACATTGAGTAAATAATCTAAATTAGATTGACTTATTTATGTTCTCCAGAGCAAGCAATGTGGTGATTCAAAATAGATGCTTTAAGGAGCAATTTTAACTTATCTAAAAAGTAGTATCAGGTTTCTCTGCTCTATTTGAGGTATACTTCTGTTCTTTAGGTGAATTTTTATTTTGACACTTACTTGACAAAGGAAACTAAAACCATTTTGCAACAGTTTTCAGTCAATAGACTTTTGGGTATTGAATAGGCTGAAGATGGTAAAGTTTATGGGATTCTACTTAATAAAATCACTTTTCATTGTGTATGTGTTTTTTTTTTTTTTTTTTTTTTTTTTCCAGATCCAGCCATTGTAAATGGAGTTTATTGGTCAGAATCTTTAAATAAGGTGTTTGTTGATAATTTTGATCGTGACCCTTCTCTCATCTGGCAGTACTTTGGAAGTGCAAAAGGATTTTTCAGGCAATATCCAGGTAGGAAGAAGAGAAGTTCTTAAAATACAGTAGATAATTCTATGGCTGCATTGAGTATTGTCACAAATCCTGACTGCCACAGATACTAGCAGGTTTGATTTTATTTCATCTAGTTCTCAGAGAGATTTCCAATCAAAATTTTGAACATTTTGAGTTATTTTCTACCAATTTCTTTTTGGAGGTGAAACCCTCACGATAACTCATGTACTCATAAAAATGTCTATTCAGATAGACATATACAGGCATGGGAAAAATAACTTCTAAACAGGCAGTGAGAAGGAGAGCAAAAGGATTAAAGCCTTCATATAGTACTAAGCTTGAATTCTGTGCTCTATCAATGCACACAGTAAGACTTCATCATTATTTGTTGTTTTATTTTTAAATTTCCACTTAACCTGGCAGATTTACATTAAAAAAAATTAAAAACTCGTTTGAAAGTTTATTTTCACACCAGTTGTAATAAAATGCAATCACATCACTTGTATTATTTCAGTAGAAATAGGTTAAAACTTATATTGCTGCCTATTAAGTTTTATGTTTAATTCTATACAAAATTTACCACATTATAATAAACTATGAAGCTAAATAAACTGACTCTCAGCTTCTGTAACTTTGAATCAGGCTCACAGTGGGTATTACTCCTTTGGCTGATGTGGTTTAGCAACCCACGTTTCTCTAAGTCTTGAGTTGAAGCAAGTTCACTATAAGCCTGTATGTCTGAAAGTGGCCAAGAGAAATGGCTGCTACATCTGTGCTAGTTTTAGATTATATTTCAGTTCCCAAGCTCCATTATATTTCAAATATTAGTCCTTATTTTCAAGGCTATTTATTGTTTTGTGCTAGAAAATGAGTGTAAAAAGCAGGAAGAGTTCCCCTGTAATTTTTTTTTCCTTGGAGATGTTTTTATCATATTTCTTCTGACCTACAACCAGGAGATATTACCTCTTCATAGTGATGTGGTTGAAAATTCAGAGTATGACGTGTGAGTGAAGCAGGTAGAGGAGCAGGTAAGGGGAGCTGCTGGAGCCACCCATGGTAGCAAGTGCTCAAGGTCTGGAAAGGACTTGGCAAGATGCCATTAAGTTTGCCAGCACCAAAGACTAAGAATGGCAAAAAATTTTGTGAAAATAGTTCAATGAACATAGTAGGTCTGAAGAGGTTTCACCTTACAGTGGACTAAAAAGGACTGAGGAAAAAAATTATTTCTGGTTGCCCTATTTAAGAAACTTTTCTTCTCCCCATTTCCTATGCTATGGTGGCACTGCCTATTAGATTAAAGTATGAAACTCCATTAACTGCTACTTAGCCCCAATACCACAGATACATTTTCCACAGGTACTGTGAAAATTTAATATTTTATTCTCTATTTTTTTTTAACAGGAATTAAATGGGAGCCTGATGAAAATGGAGTCATTGCATTTGACTGCCGAAACAGAAAGTGGTAGGCAATTGATGACTGCCAGTGTTTCAGAAAATTGAAATGATGAAAAGTTCAGTATTTTAAAAAAATTTTGTCTTTCATCTCAGGTACATCCAGGCAGCAACTTCTCCAAAAGATGTGGTAATTTTAGTGGATGTCAGTGGCAGCATGAAAGGGCTTCGCTTGACTATTGCAAAACAGACAGTTTCATCTATTTTGGATACCCTTGGAGATGATGACTTCTTCAATATAATTGCTGTGAGTGTATCAGGGTTTGGGGTTTTTTTTACTATTTTTCTTCCATCATTTCTTGCTATCTGTCATGTTTTAATTCACTCAAGCCACTTGAAAAATGTTGCAGACAGGTGATGGATGACATCTGAACCCACTGGACAAACACTGTGTTTTTTCAGTGCAAGATTTTTCAAGTGTCAGAGATTTCAGGCTATTTGTCTGTGACTTGCAATTTGAAACCCTCTAAAAAAGTAGTCTTCAGTCTGGGGTTGCAAAGAATAGTTATATATTTTTTTTTTTAGTTTGCTTGAACTTTGTATATTACTTTAACTTTTAACTTCAGGGTGTGTCTGCCTTTCCCCCTGCTTTTCCTCCTCAGCTTCTGCAATACAGTGCAAATTGCAAAATGGGTGAAATGTAAGAATTAATAGATTCAGATTTTAGCTTTTGCTAAGGCTTGCATGGCATGACAAAATGCCAACATAATTCCTCAGTGTTCATGTTCTGGTCTGAAATGTATGTCTGTGTAAGCTGTGTGGAGGGGTTGCTGCTGTTTAATAGCAGTGAGGAATCAGATCCTCAGTAGCTCCTCTTGTGAATGGCAGTGAGTTTTCCATGGTACAGGTGCAAGTTCTAAAGCTATGACAAGAGGCTG
The DNA here is from genome assembly GCA_013400575.1 of Peucedramus taeniatus. Classification (NCBI taxonomy): domain Eukaryota; kingdom Metazoa; phylum Chordata; class Aves; order Passeriformes; family Fringillidae; genus Peucedramus; species Peucedramus taeniatus. The sequence goes on from WBNO01009350.1 coordinate 4,546, forward strand.
GTTTTACTGTACTTAAGAGTAATGGGGTTAATCTTGTGGGTAAGGATGACTTCAACAAATCCAAAAGTGACATCAGAACTATGATTTGCAGGGGAGGGAAGGGAGGAGGAATTGGTTGTTACATAAATTTTCTTTCGCTGATATTCTCTTGCTAATGCTTTGTAAAAAACGGTTTTCTCCAATGTGTAAATATCTTCAACTTCTTGAATGTGAGGAAGATTTTGGCCTTTTTGCTTTTTTGCTACAAGGGAAGTGTCCTTTGTGTACTAAGTTAAATGACTCCAGAGACACAAGTGTGAATCATTGAGATTGTACAGAAAATGAAGTATATATGCATGAAATATATGTACATACACTGTATTTTTAATATATAGCAAGCAGTTCAGACTATCATATTAATCTCTTTGCATGATAATTGCATAATTAGCAGAAACTCATGTTGTATAAAGATATAATTACATACTTTATCAAAAAAAGATTTACTGTCCTTAAAAAAATGTGATTAACTGTAATCTAAATAACTTCTGTAAGATGAAAGAATGTTTCAACTAGAGTAATTATTAAAATGCCTGACCTGCCATTTTCTGGTGTATAATCTGTGTTTATCAGTAGTTGTAACAGTTACTGTGAATTATGTAGGAAGAAAAAAGAAATATTGTTTTTTTAAGTGAAAATTTTAATTTGGGAAAAAAAAAGTAAAAAACATATGTAACTTGAATCCAAACTAATGATTTTGCCTAAGTAGTACAGTGGAAATATTGTGCAAATACTTTTTAAAAGTAAGTATGAAAAAGCTAATCATCACTTTTTCCAATTTAAAGTTTATTTGAAAATTAATTGAGCTGGATGTAAAACACCATGGAGTCGTGAAATTTTTTACATAACTTATTGTCAAATTACCCAAACTTCTCAACACTGAATTTGTGTTGAGAAAAGGAAAGAACCTGAGCCTTTCCTCCCAGGCTGAAATTGTGCCTGACCCCACCGTGGGGCCATCCCAGCACCTTGGCTGCCCTTCAGCCTCTCCCCTCTCAGGGTGAGGTGTGAGGCAGCTGAGTTTGGTTGGGTTGGTTTCCAGCAGCAGCTCTGTCTCTGCAGCTTCTCACTGTCCCTCTCACTGGCCCTTCCCTCTCACTGTTGTCCCTTCAGCAGGGTCACCCATTGCCACTGTCCCTGGGGGTGTCCCCACCTCAGCCTGGCTCCCTCAGTGGTGTCCTCACCCCAGTGTGGGTCACTCACAGCCCCTGGTGTTCAGCAGCACACTCCTTTCACCATGGCATTTTCCCAGCTGTGTTTCCAGATCTTTCCAGCCACTGATGGCTCTTTCCAGGCACTGCAGCCCCCAGCCTGCTGTGCCTCCATTTGGGCACCTTGCAGTGTCTCCACCACAGCTGGTGCTGGCTGTGGGGGCACAGAGCACTTTGTAGCCCTCTCCCACACTGCAGCCCTCCTGCAGTGCTTGGCTAGTATCAGAAATTCTGAATTTTTAGAAAGAAACCTAATTACTGTGCTAATTACAGCATCTGTCTGAAGAGACTTTTTCCTCTGTAGGTTCTCTCCTCTCTAGAACCTCTTTTAGGACAGATACGTGTGTGTTTGTTTAAACAAGTAGAAATAGCAATGGAGAATGTGTTTTTATGCTTATGAGCTCAGCTGTTTAATTTCATTAAGGCTTTGATGTGCAAACATGAACATGGAGGTGTTCATTGCATTGACAGAGGTGCCACAGAAATGTAGGGGACCAAGGAGAGCATGACAGGAGTGGCAGCGAGGGGGTGAAGAGCTGTCCTGTTGCCTTGGGGTTCTGCAGGAAGAGTTTGTAGAGAGTTGTTTTGTACTAAGTAATGGAATCATGGAACATGCTGGGTTAGAAGGGATCCATCAGCCTCATCAAGTCTGACTCATGGCCCTGCACAGGACATCCCAAGAATCCCTCCATGTGCCTGAGAGCATTCCTTGGACTCTGTCAGGCTTGGTGCTGTGTCCATGCCCCTGGGGAGCCTGTTCCACTCTTCAACCACCCTCTAGGTAAAAAATATTTTCCTAGTATGTAATCTCAACCTCCCCTGACAGCTTTCTCTTGCGCTCTCACAAGGCAAAAAAATAACAGTAATGTAAATGTAAGAAAATGTAAAAAAACCAAACATTTTGTTTGCTTGGAAATGGAACAAACTAGCAAGAGAGACCTGTGCTGTGGAGAAGGGAGTGGGCCTTTCAATGAGGAATGGCACAGGTAGGTTGGGGCTGAACCATGGACTGCTTTCAAAGTATGGTGTGTGAAAGACATAGCGAGGGGACACAGCAAAGCCAGTCACTGTGATTTATGTTCTCTGCAGAAATTGCTTCTGAAGCACTGCTTTGACCAAGTGCCAGCAGGGCAAATGAAATTTGTCAAGAACAGAGATGTTTCAGTGATCAAAACATGAGACAACAAAGCCCACACAAGAGGCTGCTTGGTGTGAAAGCCCTGAAAATCCCATACAGCTTTTATCTACAGACAAATGTTTGAGTGAGATTGTATCTTACTCTTTGTAATTCAGGCATAGCCTGCTGATGTGACAGCAGTTTCATTTGAAGGTAGGATATACATATGTCAGTCCAAGAAATCCCCTCTGTGCAAGCAGATCCCCTCTGTCTCCAGAGCTTCCCAGCTGTGCAGTGTGTGCAAAAATGGATCTGCTGGGCCCTGATGGTGGAGAACCTTCACACAGTACACGGCTGAGCCTTGCTCAGACTGGCTGCTCTGAAATGCCAGCCCAAATTGTTGCTCTGTCAGGGCTCCTGGGCATCTGGGAGTCTCAGACAAATGGTCAAGTACCTCCCTCTCCTCTCCCCAGGCCAAAATCTGAGGTGGAATAAGTCCTTTATTAGTGTGGGAAGTCTGGACAAACTATGTGTACTTACTAGATGAAGCAAAATTTTGAACTTGAATGACCATGACTGTCAGGATGACTTTATTATGCACAGTGATTAACAGAACGAATACCTGTATGTATTTCTGTGTATAGATATAGATAGATATAAATATGTATATATATCAGAAAGCTTAATTCACTGGAGCTCTTTCCAGAGAATAAACATAAAATGATAATGTTAAAGATCATTTTAGCTTTCATGGGTAGGTTGTTGCCATATCCATCTGAAATTGATGGACTAGATGATTGAATTGCAAAAAAAATTATTGAAATACAAGAGCGATTTTTTGCTGTCTATGTTAAAATTTAAGGTCAGTTCACTGGTGCATGAACAGAGATATCTGCAACAACAAGAGAAAAGGCATGTTTTTCCAATTCACTTTGAAGTATAATTCCAAGTCAAGCATTAAATTAACAACATTATCATAAAACGAGTACTAATTTTGTCAAATGCTGAAATTTTTAAAATGCTTTTATACAAACTCTACAGTGAATTAGCAAAATATTAACCAAGCCAAGAATGTTAAATTAACTTTACTGCTTTAGACACACCCTTTTAGCAAAATTGATTAGAATGAAAGTATTTTTAATTCAAAGCACAGTAGTATAGCTCCCCGTATTAATATGCAGAATTTTCCAATAGTCTCCTTTTTTTAAAAAAAATTTTATTTATTTATTTTTATTCCTACAGAATAGACCACAGATAAATTTACTTTTCAGCCTGCCTGAATAATCAAATTCTGCAGAGCTAATGTGTGAGCAGGGTGACAAAGAGAGGCAGCCAAAATGAGCCTCCATATGAAGTCTCCAAGCAGGGGGCTGTGCTTGTGTGCCACTTGTTTGGCACAGTAAACTATGGAAACATCAATTCCTTTGATTCCTTTTCTGGATTGGCTTCTTAGGCTGGGCTGAATTAAATATCTGAATATGCTTTAATATAATGCAAAATCTTTTATCTGTGTATTGTTGCACAACAAAATGGAAATTTAATTTATTTCTGTGGGCCTTGTGCCAGGCAGCTTAAATGTGACAAAGAAGAAATATGGAAAATGCTAAGGAAAATGTGTGCTACTTGTGTAGGTGTGCTAAAACCATATATATCTAATTTTCAGAATATTAATAGTATCTTATTATAGAATGTAGAATAGCAGCTCTCTAAATAATTATATGGTTTCTCTTAGTCCATTTTAGCCTGCTTACATTTTTATGCCTGTTATGCACAGAAATAAAAAGAGGGGCAACATAATGTGAAGTAATAAGAGAAATAACTATAACTATGTAAATAAAATAATAAATATCAGCGTAATTACATGTTTAAATTGCAAGAGTAACCTGCAGTATTTGAAGAGGAGCTCAGAAAGGAAGGTAATTAATTTTTACCTCCTTCCCCTCAGCAAAACACAGGCAGTCCCAGCTATTGTGCAGGTATCAGCTCTCCCAGCTTCTGCTGTCACTAATGTCACGTGCAAAGATGTCACGTGCCAGGTTATGGAGGAATGGGACATGGAACACTGGGAAATGTGAGAAAACAGCATAATGCAAGAACTCTTGAAAAGCCAAATGCAGACTTCACTGAGGTAAATTAACAAGACATCTATACTGGGCATTGCTGGTGAAGTCAGCAGTTGTTAATCAGATCAGGAAGTTATTTCACTTAATACAAAATTTCAAATGTCAGAAGAAATGCAGGACTAAGTCCAAATTACTGATGAGGTAGTGAAGAGGTTGAGGAGGGGAGAATTTCTTCACTTTTTGCACTTTAAAGATTTGGCACAGTTAAAAAGAAAGGCATCACCAATATCACTGTAAAACACCCTATGACAAGGGCAAAGAAATCAAATATGTGCTAGGAAGCACAAGTTAGGTGTTTTACTAGAAAGTTACAGCTGCAGTAAGGATTTTATCAAGTAGATATGCAAGTTTAAGTAGCAAACACTGCTTGAATGCTTTCACATGTTACATCAGAATTACAGTTTTTGTGGACTTAGGCAGATGCTCTTTTGGGAATTTCATTAGGAACTGAAATAATTCTCGGCAGTGAATTTTTCCATCTCTTTATATTTGAGATTTAAAAAATTATTAGAAAGTGTATCCAATTAGTAAAGAGATAAAAATTCAAATAGGTCATTAAAATGCACCCTTGCAAGAATTCAAACTATGAGAAGCTTTTACACCTTTTTACGTAAAGATTTTTCTTCCTGTGCTTTCATTTTTATCTGTACAGTAGATGCACAACACAGAGAACACTTCCAAGTTATGCTGGAAGTGCATGTTGGCACCATCCAGCTACTTCTGCCATCTACATTGCTCAACATATTCTTGGTAGTAATAATCTCTCAGTGAATTAGATGCCACAGCTGGGAATAGGGACACAACTTGTCTGGGTTTTAGAAGGATCAATATCTATGTTTTCTGTGCAGTTGTGTTCTCTATGTGAGAATGAAAACTTTTAATTACCTTTTTCTGAAGCAGGTTGGTTCTGTGAAAGGGGGCTGGGAGGGGACTTGAAGCACCTCCTCTGTGAAAGTGTCAGTGTCCTTTATCCTGCACAACTGTGGGACACTGGGGGCTTAGTGGGAAGCTGCTGGGAATCTCTCTGGATTCTGGTGCAGCTGCAGTCTCTGTGAATAGCCTGATGGCCTGAGTTACTCAAAATAGTAATTAAATCTTATAGAAATCTAGTGGACAGAAATTACAACTACTTAGATGCAGGGCTTGACAGAGTAGGAGTTGTTTAATTTATTTGCTGGTGGTTACAGACCTTTTAAAAAAAACAAGTGGTGTTGCTTCAAAATTAGGAAACCTTGAGTTTACCTACATGCAAGTGTTTGAGCCTTTAGCATTTCATTGCACGTTTGCCAGTTGCAGACACTGTGCCTGGTATGATATAAAGATAAATATGTATGCTCTTGTAGTTTCCAATGACAGCTACAGAAATAAAAGTAAGAACATGCTTAACTGGAAAGTGTCTTCATTAAAGAACATACTGAGAAAAACCTGTGTATGACCAGGGAAAAACTTGGGAGTTGGGGCTGGTGTACCAGAGTGTCAAAGATTTTCAGTATTTTATTTTTTAAAATAGAATGGAGTATGGTCTTGACTTTGGACTATAATAAGAGATGCTGTGTAGATTTGGCATTATTATTTTGCAATGACTCTCAGGAGCTAGATTGGAAAGTGGTCTGAAGAGAGAAACTACAGGGGAAAGTACATAATTTCTCAGATCAATAAACTGTTATGAGGCTGAGATGTACATGGGACACTCTCAGTGACTCTGAACTGTTCTAGAAGCCTTTGCCTTGTACTTTGTATTACCTATGGAACAATAGAAAAGGCCATATACTCTCATACATTGAAATAACATTGATGGCAATAAAGCAATCAGGGAACCATGCAAATCTGCTGCAGAAATTGTGTATATATCTTTAAAGTATTTTTGCTTGTTTCTATATAACCAGTTCCTATGCTGATGCTGATATAAATCATCTGTATATCCAGCAATAGCAAGTTACTCTGGGTTTATATTCCCTTATAGCTGGGGACTGAGTCTGGCACAGTGCCTCCATGCAGTTCAAATTAAATACTCTTCCCTGTGCAAGAGTAATTATGTGGTGATGAATGTGGTGAGTAGTGCACTGCTGGAAGGATGGTGACGACAGGTGTCCGAGGTGGATCGGGTTGCAGGGGTCTGTGCTGGAGAGAGGAGTGGTGTTCAGCTGAAGGGAGTGCAGCAAATTTGGAGCTACAGGCAGAGAGAGGCAGTGAGAATTCACAGTGACAGAGACCCCTGCCCAAGCAGCTTTTTGTTACGAGTCACTCATTGGAGGGCTTTCTTTATTCCCACTGAGGTGGAGGAAGAAGGGAGTAAATGCTTACATTAATCTAATGAAATGTTTTCCCTGATTGCTTTTGTGTTGTTTACTGTGGATGTTCTGATTCTCTTAATCCTTTATGAATGAATGAAACCATCTAAAGCCTGGATGCAAAGTCCTTACAGTTTGATCTGTGATAGCTTACAAAGTTATCTACTTCTAAAGGAGATTTATTAGCAGGGGAAGGAATTCAGTTAAGGCTCTATGTAGAAAACTATTTGTTGGGGGTACTGCTTTATTAATTTGACCTGTGTTGAAAGATTTAAAAGATTGAAATTGTTTCCAATTTCAATCAATCATCCATTACAAGTTCTACTGACTGCAGATGAGTCTTTTTTTTTTTTTTTTTTAAATGCTTAGGATGCTTCTGAATGTAGGACTAGGCTATCTAGCTTACCTCCACCTTGTGAGAAAAACAGATCATTCCTTCAAGATCTGTCACATATTCATGTCTTTGTGTATAATAAGCCTCTCTGCTTGACTGAAATTTTGGAAGTTTTTCAGTCATTTATAGGATTGATTCAGTTTATAGATTTTTTTTTTTTTTTAGTGTAGTTGTTCCAGTATTAACCTTTAAAAATGTTAGACAGTGCCACAAATATTTTTCAGGACTTTTCTTATATATAGAAAAGAATTATGAATTAATTATGAGTTCAGTTTGTGATGTATCAAACATGATCTCTAAATATTATCCAGATTTCAGTTTGAGGGATATTTTTGCCAGCTAGTGTACATAGCACCCTTAAGTCCACCTGAGTTTTGGCGTCCATTCAATGCTCCTTTAGAAGTATAAACTGAACAATTAAGAATCATATAAAAGGAAAAGAAATATCACAGCCAGTTTTTAAAAATTAACAAAATCCTTTTGTTCTTGCTTTCTGTGCATGTTTCATTCACTGTAGTTCTAAGTCATTAAATTGACTTGTATCTTCCAAGCTTTTAATTAATTTTTTCATGATACTTTGTATTTCCCTATGTAGTATAATGAAGAACTCCACTATGTAGAGCCGTGTCTGAATGGAACATTAGTTCAAGCAGACAGAGCCAACAAAGAGGTAAGGAATGAAAGTAACAAAACAGTGGAGAGCTGGGATGCAGTGGGTGACAATGTGCTATAATGATCTTTTCCTAGTACAATGAATTCCATTATTAAAATTTATTAATTATTCTACTCATGCCATTTCAAAGGAGTTTTATGTGTCTCCATAGAAAGAAAGAAATAATATCCTAGTCAATTTGGTTGAATAAACTTAATGGAAAAATGCAGGAGTTATTGAAAATATACTGTTAATAAAGTTTGGTAATTATTCTAGGTAAAATATTTCAACCACGTTAAATTGAACTATCATTCTGTTAACAAAAATTACTGAGGAAGAGATTGCATTCTTAACTCAAAGTAACACTAAAGCTGAAGCAAAATCTCCAAACAAATGTAATACTATAAGAATAAAAGAATTTAACCTTCCAAATAGGTCTGTCAGTGTAATAATGTACTCATTCAAGAATGTTCTATGAAAATGTTCAGATTAGTTTCATCCTGCTAGAATTTTTTAGGAAAAAAACCCCACTATGGTGACTACAGTGCAAATTTTATTTGAAGAGAGATTGCAATATGAATCTGTAACTTGAAGTTTAGTTTACTGCCTGACAGTTTTCTGCAGTGGTTCTGTGCAGGCACACTTTAGGAGCTGAGGGAGGATTGTTTATGCCATGTGAAATTATGAAATACGATGGTTGAAAAGCCCTGGGATTCTTGTGGAGGGAAAGGCCTGTTAAAATGAGCTACATCTGTTATTATACAGCTTCTTCCTTGCTAAGGCTTCCTGTCTTAGAGTGGATTGTCCATCTGTCCTGAGTCTGGCCTCTGGCTGGAGCAGTCATAGTCTTTCTTTAAGTAGTTTCTATTTTCACTAAAAGAAAGTAAACAGAAAAGTTTCAGCTTAACACTGAATTTTGCTCAACACCCAGTGTGGTATTTCACTTGTGCTCACATTGTCACTGATCAGGAAGTAGAGAACACAGCTCTGAAAACAACCTTTGGAGTGTGTCAGTGCTGGGTCATTTTTTACCAAGACAAAATAATTTTTGATGTTGTTATGCTGATCTTTACTCCATTGTATTACTCCCAAGAGTTCTTTGCATTTTATCTATGTCCTACAGAAATTATTCTTCATGGGCTTCTTCTTTTATATATTTGATATTTACCACTGCAGGTATCTAAATATCATTTGGTTGCTATGTGGGCGTGAATTGTTTTTAATATTTTAATGTTGAAATCCCTCATTAGTGAATTGTGCTGCAGCTTTCTAAACGAGCACTTTGTTGTGGGACATCACATGAGCCACATGAAATCTGTGCAAGTTCTAGATGCAGACCTAAAGATTCAAATGTATTGTCCAGATGTCCTTTCTGGAATTAATCCTACAGTTAACCTTTCTGTCATTCTGCAACTGATCAAAATGCAGATTACCCTAAACCCATATGTTACTTAATGTCAGATTTATTTTACATTAATTGATCAAAAAGTTTTTGTGCCAGCCAGATGATGCTTAGATTTTAAGAGCAAAGCTCAATTTTTCAAAATAATTAAGTAAAAGTTTATATTTTGTTTTTCAGAGTAAAAGTTGATATAATTTCTGGTTAGGAAAATTACATATTTATTTATTTACAGAATAACTTTGTCCTTATTCTATAAACTCAATAATATATGCAAGGTCTGGGGAAATAATTAAATATGACCTTTTATCTACTTGGCTATATTAGTGAGGTAGTTAGTATTTCCTTGAAAGGCCAGAACTAGAAAAAGAACCTAAGATAGGTAGCATGTAATAGTTTGGTGCATTTGTACATACCATGAATTTGCCAATCTTAATTTCTTTCCTATATGTGAGCTTATATGTTCTTATATCATTTTTCTAGACACTGTAATGAAGTTAAAAATGTATTTGCCTAAACACTAGAAGGCACAAAAGTTCCATTGTCCCCAGTATAGCTCAGAGTACAAGGTAGAGATTGTCCAAGGAGGTGGACAGTCACTTAATCCTACATGAGTAATTCACTTATCATGCTCCTGAACCCAGTTTAAAACAGCTTTCTGAAATATCTGATACTGTTGTAAGATGTGATACTGTGTGATTTGACTGTGCTGACACAGCAAATTTACCTGGGGGCCTCATCAAAAACTCACTGAATTAACTGGAGAAGTTTCTCTTGAATTCACAGCTCTTTGGTCAGGTCCATAGAAAAAAGATGTCCTAAAATGTTGTTCATGTGCACATTCCAAAATTGGTCCAGAGCTATCAGAGTATTCTGCTGTGTTTTGGAACTCATCAAAAGCATTCAGTTGTTTGGGTTATAACTTATTTCTGTGAATCTCACAGATACACCAGACTACTCCTGTAGTTTATTTCTTTTATTGTGTAATTGCCATTGGTCTGCTGTAATATCAGAGAAAAATAGATAAAATTACACTTTCTCAACCAGTCTTACAAGGTAAATACTCCTTTGCAAGTTCACTGGCAATAATAATAACTCTTTCATTATTTCTTTTGTTTATTAAATGATGAAAAACCCAAGAAAAATATCAAGATAAACACTGTGTTTTGTAGCTTTTCCAAGCAGTCATTATCAGCCTGTGAACATGTTTCTGTACTGGCAAAGTAGAGCAGGAGACTGACAGGCAATGTTTTGATATAATCTATTGTTTCACTTTACATATGTCTACATCTGCCTGATTTTTTAAAATTCCAACCCAGGTCTGAAAATGTAGCTATACATTTGGTTCAGAACTTTCTATCCTTCATTTTTATGTCAAATATTCTCCTCAATTGAATGGGTGCAAGGATGATCACATCTGTTAGTATAAGCTTTACTAGCACCAAAAGAAATACAAGTATTTTAAAAAAGTTAGAACACTTTTTCTTTAGCTGGCAAATATCTATTCTCAAATGATAACTTTAGATGGAATCAATTAAAATTTGCTGTAATGGTATTTCATATGGCTATAGTTTTCTTTTATGTGGAAAGAGATGTATCATGTTGATGATTGCAGGGACTGAATTTTTAACAGTTCACTCTATCTCTCTTTTATGTTGCTATTTATAGACCTGATATTTGTTAAGACAGGTATCACTTAATGCAGCACTGTGGCTGGAAACATGCATGGAACCAAACAGTTTTACCAAACTATTAGCTTATGCTGAATACACTTGAATTTCTACCATTTTGGCAGCATATTTATCTCTCTCTTTTTTTTTTTAACCATAATAAATTAATTTCATTATAAAAAATTCCCATTAAATGACCCTTAAGGAAAAAATCCCCCCTGTGACAAACTTGGATGCATACCCCAGTTCTTGCCAACTGCATCTTGCTGGGTTCATCTGACACCACTTGTACCAACTATAGACAGTTCTTAGAAGCAGAGAAAAGAAATTACTCTGAGATGTTTGGAGCTTTTAATCTCACGAGGAAGGCAGCTGTCTCAATAACTCCAGATAAAAATTGCTCTCACAGGATCAGTACCCCAGTCTATATTTGTCTTGAAATTATTTATTGAAGAACTACTTTGCTGTCTTTCTGCTAGGCTCGGATGTTTTCAGATGGAATCTTTCCACTCTGAGGACTCACTGAAACATGCTGAATGGTGTTCTTTGAATTGTGTTGAATCCCTCAGCTTTAAAAAACAAAGAAACAGAGTCTAAAAGAATAGCTGTCCTTATCACTTGCACTTCATTTGTAGAGAGATAAAGGGCAAACCAGGCTTCTCAGCAGAATAAATTAAATTATACTGACTTGGGGTAGCCAGGCCAGGGCTGGGTGTGGGGAGAGGCCAAGTCCTCCTTTTTGGGAGAGCCCAATGTGATGTTTGCTCCTGCTGGAGGGCTCTGAGGTGCCAGCACTGCCAGCCCTGCTCCTCCCCAGCCCTTCCCAGCCACAGCCTTGGCTGTCCAAGGTCCAGGCATGGTGGATCCTGGGTTTGGCACCTGCAGCAGCCCCAGGCAGCTGGGCTACAGCCAGAGCATCTTCTGCTCCCATCCCCAGCCTGTCCAGGTAAAATGAGACCTGGGAGCATCTTCAGGGAATGGAAGGATTTGTTTGTAGGCTTCAGGAAACAGCTTCAGACTCAGGGCTTTAGAGCAGCCTGGGAAATGAGAGCTTCTGAGTAGTGTTGGTGCTGAATATTCAGTGGGATTACGGGTAGCAAATGAAGATGCTCTTTCATATTCAGGGATGGGTCACAGGAACCCTTTTCCCTAATGTACAGGGAATGTAACAGCCTTCCATAGAGCCAGACTTTCAGAAAATTCAATTAGTCTTAGAAAGGAAAGAAAGAAAAAAAGAAAAAAAAAGCTGTCTGGTTTATACATTTTCTCATTGAAACACTGTCACTCTTGATCCCCTCCCCACCTCTTCTCTTTTTGGGATGGAAACAGTATTGTAAACACAGTGTTCATTCCACACATTGGCTCTAGAACACGTACCATTATTTTCTGGACCACAAGTACTAAGGGAACTACTTACCTAAAAGAAAAAAATCCACTCTCATTAAAGAATGAAATAGCATTTAAAGCATTGTAGCTCTCTTATATCCACTCTGTGGTGACACTTTCCCTTCAGTAATGTATTTTAGTTTCCTGTTGCAAGCACCAGGAAAGATATTACAAAGCCAACTTCAGTTCCATTCCCCTCCTTCCATTTTTCTCTTTCAGGTAAGAACATATACCTGACATTAGAGTAAATCTGTACAAAGTGCACACAGAGGAAGGAAGCTGCATTTCTCTCTGAATAACATCACAGTTATTATTGATGAAGCATTCTTTTCCTCTAGAATATGCAGTCTTTATTCCATTTTCAACTTGAATTGAGTTAAGATTCAACTGGAATGTCTGAACTGAACTGTCTTCTCACAGCTATATTAGTAAGGGGTGAAAAGTTAGGCTTAATTTTTATGATAATGGAGCTCAAGTTAACCAAAGATCCTTGATCCTGAATGGTTTTGTTAAGTCAAGGGACCAGTCAGACTGAAAAGAAAATACAGCATCAGTCCTTTTACCTTTGCAATAATACAGCATCAGTACTTTTACCTTTGCAATGTTCAGCCTGCTTAAATGAATGTTTTGAAGACTGGTACAGATTTCATAGTGATTGGTGTAGCAAAAGCAGGAATGTTTTTGAACAAGCCTAACTCCTAACAAGTTAGGGGTTACTTGATCAAGACCACTCCTTTGTTAAAGCATTAATAACTGCTATATTACAGTAGATTTTTGAGGGATATCAAGTACATTTAGTATCATTAATCATTGTAACATTTAACACATCCATGCATTTTTGTGATGGGAAAGGAACAAAGGTTAAAGAAAACACCTGAAGATTCAGCCCTGAATCTCCAGCATGTAATGTGCTTTTCTTTAGGAAAGTGTGAAGATACTTTGAAAGAAGTAACTGTTCTAAGCATCTCAACCTCTTCCCTGCCAGCTTAAAGAACAGCCAAGTAATGCAGACTTGAGTTGTAAATCTTCATTTAAGTTTTTTTTACTGCTGGCAACAACCTACAAGGAGGTGATGCTAGTATAATTTGTATAATCTATTTAGAAACTTCCCCAGGTTTTGAGCAAGTTGTTCTTTTACTTTCCTGCAAAACTGCTGGTTGTGTAAGTGCTTGTTGTGTGTAGGTTTCAGAGCAATGAGGAATCTAATTGAACCTTGAATTTCTGTCAGGTACACTTCAGAAAGCTTTCTTCTTTTGAGAAACCTTATTGAATGGAGTTTGCTTGATGTATTTGTAAAGGACAAAGTTACAACTTCAAATATGTTTGTGTTTTGATATGACAGTGATGTGAGTGGTGTTAATATGTGCCACCAGTTTTCCTAAGATACCCATAGGGATCCCAGTACTAGAATTCTTCCAAGATAGAGTGTTTCAACTTTCATTTTACAGTGGGAGAATACAGTAATTTGTTTTTGGAATAATTATAATGTCAGGTGATATGCTAGGTTCACTCTACCTCCACTTCTAAAACTTTTCACAGCCTAGCAATTGTCATAAATTCTTGTGTTGGCACATACCTATAGTGCAGTTCACTTTAGATATGTGGGTATTGTAAGCTATCCCTAATTTGCAGAACTTGTTTTAAATTTCGTTTATCACAAAAATTAAATCTGTAATTACATTGGGTAGCACAACTGAGGTTGAAATTAATCTGTGATCCTAAATGTGGTTTGGTAATATAAAATATGCAAGGTATATTTGAATTTTACCAGATTATTTTATAATTTGGCATCAGTGTTAAACAGCTGCTACCTTGAAGTGTATCAATTTGCTACACACAAATTTAAAAAAGAGTGGGAAATAGTTCAGACACTATTCTGTCACCGTCTGCACTTTCTCCACAAATTGCAAACATGTGGAACTGCCTATTTTAATACTAGTTTTCTTGGGCCAAGAGGTTTTCATCTTTGAGAAACTCCATGTTACAATTTACCTACCCCAAAGGAATCGGATGACAATCTGATTTAATGTAACTTCAGATTTAAAGTAACAATATTACAATATACATTCCTTTTTTATATGTTTTTTTAATGTACTATATATGGGTTGAGGACATTTCTCTGTAAATGTTTCCAGATGAAATATATCATCTTCTAGATGCACAGATAGGCACAGTAACTCCAAACTAAATCAAGAACTTACCCCAGCGTAAATTCGAATGACAGAAATAGACAGATGTAATGTGTAACTTCCAAAAAGCTTTTATTTTTCTATGCAATTACCAGAAATTAAATAACCAGAAAACTGATTCAGCAAAGAAGCTGAGTGAAATTGCCAATAAGAGGTTGGTAAATACAAATTTTGCATATTGAATTTTATTTAAGCAAATTACTTTTGCATATTTATCTATCCATCTCTGTCAGATCTCAAAAAACATCTAGTGCATTGCTTAGCTGTTAAAAACCCCAAAACAGTAAAGTCTCACTGAAGTCTACTCTTATTTTAAAACTGTGAAGCAGCTACAGTCCCTCAAAACTTTCAATAAGCCCCTGAAATATGGTCTGATGTTTTCTATTGCAGTAACTAATTTACTTAAGAAGAATTTGGTTTTAATCTGAGTGTATTGAATCTTGAGCTCTTCGTTCAGCATTGTTTTCATGATTATTTTTTCCCAAAAAAGACCCCTTCTTTTCCAACACAACATGTTAGGAAGCAGAAGGGGTTGGATAACCATTACAGACAGGTAACCTGTAATTGCCCTGACAAAGGGTTTGGAATGGGCTGATGCCTAAATGTATTTTACATATGTCATACACATTTATGTCAGTGCATGTGGGTAAACCTCCCTGTGACACACAGGTGAGCATCACTCTCCCACCTCACACAGGCCTTCTGATTGTTTATGTGCTGATGTAGTCCATCTTCACAAATCTGATAAATCTTTGCCAAGTATGTCCTGGGGCCATTTGGAGTTACAGCATGTGTGGATAGGCCTGGGAAGTAATTCTAGAAGTAACAAAGACTTGCAGCAAAGCTGACAAGGAAACCTGGAGGAATGTTGAACCCATTAATAATGCTTTTCTGTAGGAAGCTCAACTTTGTCAGACAGTTAATAGCAAATATCATGCTTTTCCAGTGTAACTGTATAACCTCTGTGCATATATTAGTTGTGAACGGTTCCTTTTTGGAATCTGTGGAAAATGCTTTATTCATTGGCTTGATTTCATGGTCCTGTACCCAATCTAATTTGGATATTCCTACTCATCATAAGTGATACCTTATGTTTTGGTAAACATAAGTAATATTTTTGCAAGGTACTGGGACTCCTGTGCAGCATATTGGCCTAACAAGAATGAAATCAAAACTTTGGTGGTTGTAATAAAAATTGAACTCAATTAAGTAATTCTGAAGCCCTAAAGTAAATAAAAATCATTTTAAAAATGCATTATTTTTTTCTAGGAAAGTGGGAAGAGTAGAGATGGGGACTTGATTTGGTCAGTTCATGAGAGTAAACTTGCTATTGGTTTCTTTCCATGTTATCAGTGCCACAGAGAGATAATATAAAGGGAAACAGGTTTCCAGGACTCCCAGGAGAGGGATCTGCTAAAAACCATAGCAAGCTCAACGTACTGAGTGATGTATCTCTGTGTGTGAGGCTTTAGGCAGTGTCCTCATGTCAAAATGCATTAAAACAACCTGTGAGGCCTAATCTGTGTGCCAATTGAAAAGTGAGCCAAGCTCACTGTTGTGACAAGCTTTGTCATGATGATGGGGTAAAAATCATTGGTGTAATTCTGCAAATGTTTGCTGCAGTGTACATGAATGCTGGGCATTTGGGATTGCCTCAGCTGGCATCTTCTGTGCTTTTTTGTGTGTCTGAGATGGGCTGGTTGTCACAGCCCTTACCTGGAACTGGAGAACTGGAGTTCAGGTCTCTGTGTTAATGTATCATCACCTGCTTTCAGATGTGTTTGTTTCCTGTTTTCAGATGTCAAATGAAGATGGCTGTAGTTTGTTCTTTTCCTTTTATTCTTGTTTGAAAAGGATAAAGCTTTGAAGGTTATGGAGTATTCTTATATTATTCTAATGGAAGCCAAAGAATTTACCCCATGGTTGTGGAGACACTGGACTCTGTTTGCTTGGAGGGTGACCACTTTCCCTTTGCTTTCTAGAACATAAAAATTCATCATCCTCTTCTGGTCATAGATAACAGTCAGCTTCTCTCATCTCAGTAAACCTTGTGAGGCCATTAGAACAGCCTCTAAGATAAGAGACCAGAAAAAGGAGTTGCCTTGGCATTTCCTGAGAATTGCCACCAAATTAGCAAATTAATCTACAGGTTTTGTATGGACTACATAAATCAGTGTCTCATTTTGGCTACAAGTTTGACAGCTTCTGCCACAAAAGAAAAATTCAGTTTTTGGCCTTCATCTCAGGAGAGTTTTTAAATTACCTGCAATGACTTGGAATCGGGAAAGGAAAATCAAATTCTTGCCCTTATTCAGATTGCCCCTTCTACCTTCCTAACATTTCCTGTGTTCTGAATCATGAAAAGGGCTCTCAATATGTGCCAACTTACAAGCACAGATTTGCTGAAATAAATTATTTGACTTCATTAACTCTTAAATCCTAGTGAATCATAAGTAGGAAACTAAGAAGTAACAAAAATGCAAGTTGTATCACATTTTGAGAGACGATTTTACCTAATCAATCCCTGAAGAAGGAAAACTTCATGTAATCATCTAACCAAGTATGATCCCAAATCCCTACAGTTTTTCATTTAACTGTGAGACTAGAAAAGGGGAATACACTAGGGTGTACCAAAAGATGCTTTCAACAACCTCATTATAAGAGATATTCCAAGTTCAATCATGATAATTGGTAATGAATTTGTCCTCGTGTTCAGTTATGCCAAAGCCATATGAAACAGTGGTGTGATTTTAATGTTCTGTGTAACTGCCCCGTGACACACAGAATATGAAGAACATGAAAAACTGTCCTGGGTTTCTTTTCATTTAAGTTCTGGAAGACCTCATCCTGACTTACCTGCACATGTGGATTTGTATCCTCATTCTCTTCAGCTCATATCTTTCAGACCCTTCTGGATGATCACAGACACCTCCCCAGCTGAACA
>WBNO01009353.1:0-11873 GCA_013400575.1 Peucedramus taeniatus
TTGCCAGGGGTGGGGGAAAGGGACTACCGCCCTTGCTTCTGAGATGGAAGTTTCTTCTGGTGGGCGAAAGCATGGCGAGCCATAGGGTGTAGTGGTTTTGGTTCACCAATTTGAGATTTCCCAGCCAATGCACCAATTAATGTGGTGGGTTCAGTGCTGGCCAAACACAGGTGCACTCATTAGACTGTACTTACTCATTTCCTACTGTGAAACAGAATTAGGAGGAAGGCAAAGCAGGCTCAAAACTTTAAAAGGCTATAAAAAAAGCTTTATTAACAGTAACAAAAAAAAAAGAATAATAATCAGAATAAAACCTTTAAAACACTTCTCCTCCTCCCACAACCTTTTCTTTCCCACTCACAACGTACAGAAAAAATTCTGTCAGTTTACCACTTCTAAAATAGTCTTTCTGCAGTTCACTTAGGCAGAGGAGTCCCTCTAGTAAATTTATGGAGACTTCTCCACAAGAAAACAGTTCTCTCGCTGCTTTTAATTTCTACAAATAGCAGCCACCCGGGGAAATCTGCAATCGTGAAGTCCCTCCCATTTTTTCATAGCTTTTCCCACAGCTGTGTTTATGGACCATGTCAACTTATGGGGTACTAGTTTAAAGACAAGCTATTCAAGAGCAAAGGTTCTCTTTATCTATCTCTGAAATCATCTCTAGGAACAGAGATCTTCTCTTCCTGAGGGCACAGGGTCTTCATCACTCTTCTCTCTCTTCTCTGTTCAAACTTCTCATAGGATCACAGCTACTTCAACATCTGCTTGCTTTAGCATGGAGGCCTTTGCTAGATATATATACAATTTGAACAAGTAATCTCCCCATGCTTTTCAATGCGTTATAGGGAGAAAGAGAGTCTGATGTATCAATTACCTCCTTCTCCATAGCTTTAGAAGAGGATTTCAGCCCCAAGATCAAGGCATCTCCTCATCCCTCCCATCTGGGACTTTTCTCTTTCTTCACTGACCTTGGTGTCTTCATGTTCTTTCTCTACGTGCCTGCACTTTATCCTATTCTCTCACCCAAGGGAAGATTGAAGCACTGAAAGAGTTAATATCTCGCACAGAGCCTGCAGATGGTCACATGACCTGCGGTCAGAGCTGGTTTACAATGAAGGTTTCTGCAGCGGCTTCGCTGGGGCTGTGTAAGGATCAGCCACGCTGCGGGGAGGGCCAGGATCTCAGCAGCCAGGCTTGGACACAGCAGGAACACGGCCGGGGCAGATGGCTTCTCCTCCCCCCTGCCCTGTGGTTGCAGGCGAATCTCAACGGTGGTAGAATTTTGGCTGAGCCAGTCCGGCCCAGGGCTGCTTTCTGGGCGGGCTGCAGAGCCGCTGTGCTGGGCGGGGGAGGGGCTAGGATTTCAGTAGCCAGGCTTGGACTCAGCAGCCGATGGTCTCCCCTCCCCCTGCCCTGCATCTGCTGGGGTCAGGCCCAGCCTCGGCCCCACAGCCTCCCCTACCCCTGCCCGGCAGCCAATGGGGCCCGGCCCGTGGCAGACGCTGCCCAGCCCGGCTGAGACGGGCCAGGCTGGCCTTGTTACCTCTTTTGCTGGCCAGAAGAAAAAGGGCCATCCCAGGCTTTTTCGTTTTCAACATGTGTCTTTAAAGAGGCGTGTACAGTTTTCTTAGTGGTTCAACAGATTGTCAATTCTCAAGGCTAATTACTGATTGTTTTTTTGTTAGACATGGAGGAAACTGCTATCAGCTTCTCTTAAAACATCACTTCCATGATGCAAAACTAGGACATAAAGTCAGGTGTTGTTTTATGTGTTTGTTGTAAAGACATTTGTCTTATACCTTTTATTGTTAATATTGTTGGTGCTGCTGTTTGTTTTTTTTTTTCCTCATTGTTTACAGTAAATTGTTCTTATCTCAACCTGTGATTTCTGCCTTTTGTGCTTTATATCAGTGCTGGTGGGGATGGAGAGTGAGTGGTTGCATGGTTTTAGCAGGACTACTAAATTGGACTCCTATTCCCCTGCACTACAGCTGCCAAGATATTGCTTGGGTATTAGCATGGATACCACAAACAGTGGTGCCAGAAGAGGTGGAAGTGAAGCGATACGCGGAATAAATAGACTCCACAACCTGATGTAGTTATGAAGTGGGTATGAATTGTCAGCGCCCGGCACAAGCAAGATAGCTCTTGTGAAAACTTGTGCCCCGAGCCCTGGTCTGAGCCACATCTTTGTTCACAAAGATGTTCCATATACATTACATTGCACAACCTTTCCATGCATATTCAACCCCTGGCCCTGCCTGTCCTCGCCTTGCATGGTTATTAGAGCCACACCCTTCTGAGCATGCGTTGTTCACGGTGGTGGTCGCATGGGGGTCTTTTAGTGGTCTCTGAGGCTGAAGGCCATGGTCTTCCTCATGATGGAACTTTTGAACTTTTCTCCTTTGTGCATGCGCTTTGGTCCCTTGGTGCTTATCTGAGTACCTCTGTCGATTTTGATCAGCATGGAAGCAGAGGAGCTCCTTTATCTAGGTTTCTTGCATTCCTTGGTCTTCTCCCAGTATTGTTCTTTATCGCAAGAAGCTTCAGAAATTTGCATTTTCCTATGCCCTTTGTACCATGGCAGAGGTTTCTTAAGTAACAGGTTAAAATTCAACACACAATTCTACAAGCTAAAATTTAAATGCTTAATTCATACTGCTAACTTAAGTGTACCCCCAAAAACCTCCATTTCAGAAGGAAGAAGCTATGCTTTGATTTGTGCTGGTTTGTTCTTTATTCCACACTTAGGGCTTATAGTGTTTGGATGCTAAGGTATTTCTTAAGCACAAATGCTGAGGATTTATCAGACCCATAGTTGAGTGTAAGAAGTAGGAAACAACAGTATGTACTTTTACTTTAAGGGTTTAAATTCCCATGACAGTGACTGTCATTTATCTGTTTTACATAATAATTCTGATTGCTGCTTGTGTCCTAATGTGACAGCACATTAGTTGTGGTGCTCAGTGTCTGGATTAGGACCCTGAGCTGTCCTGCTCTGTATCCAGCTGGATAGCTGCTTTTATGGCATCTGTTAGTCCTGGCTTTTGAAGGCCATAAACAAAGAAGATCTGTGACTCTTTTGCCAGTGAACTTCTATTGCTTTTCTGTTTCTCTTAGCAGTTTGTACACTGTAGCCATTTGTGCACAATGAGCATTGTAGTAGCTGCTTCTTCAAACGTTTATAGCGGTGAAGAGAGAAGGCATGTTGGTAGTGAGCAAGCTTGATACTGAGAGAATAGGTGATATTCTTCAAAGGTAGTGGGGGAAGGAGGGCACCTTCATTAATGAAAAAATGTAGACACAAGCTCATGTTTCTAGAGATATTTTAAATTTAGTTCTATATAAATTTATCAGATGTTAGTATGGAGACTTTCTACCATCCTTTCTCATGTACAACTACAAGAATAAAGTTTACAAGAATGCTGCTGCTTTTTTACAATGCCCTCTTGGAATTGTGTCTTGCTGGAAAGACAGGTGTCTGCTAGGGAAGGCAGGAGCCTCTCTTGGAATGGTGGCTCGGCCATGATGGGAAGGGATGGAAGAGAGGCTTTGCTTCACAAACCCCTCAGGCAGTCAGTCCCGGTGCCCCAGCAGGACTCTGAGGAGCACCAAACTGGAACGGCAGGAATGAGCAAAAATCCCGGGCTGGTGGATGAGATGTATCAGAGACTCCAGAGCCATGGCTGGAACCGCGGGACATCTTAGCAGGCAGGGGGTGCGGGGCTACCGTGTAGTGAAAACTTGGAGCAGCACCCAAAGAAGCAGCGGAGGCGGGACAGTGGCAGCCTGGCTCCCAGCAGGGCAGAGAGGGGTGAGCCCAAGATCCCGGGCACCCGAGGAGATGGGGATAGGTCCCTCTTTTAGTGAGGTGGCTGTTAATAAGGTCCCAGTTCAGTGGCTGCTCTCACAAGCAAAGGCTCACCTCACGGCAGAAGAAACATCTCTGGGCTGGGCTCTGGCGTCAGCAACGAATTCCCTTCCCAAGCAGGGTCTCAAACCATTTTCCCTGGAAAGCCAAGAGCGAGAGAGAGCCAGCAGCTGCCCCAGCCCCATCCCCCATCTGCCCCACTCTCATGGCACCTCTGCCCCTCCAAGAGAAACTCCTAAAAACCAGAGGAGTGCCACCAGATGCCCTCCTCCCCTGAGACTTGGCCACCTCCCCAGCCATCAGTGCTTCCCAGCAACTCAATGGGAAAAAATTCCACAAGTAAAAAGGAACAAAAGGAAAGAAACCTAACCCCCAATAAATTGAAATCTCTTCATCTGAGAAGTCAAAATTTATCTCCTTTAAAAACTAATTTGTATTCACCATCCAGTAGCCTTCGAGCTTCTTCAGTGCTTTAATAAATTCACTGTAACATTTTTCTGTTACTTTTTAAATGCTTTCTTGCTGTTGAAAGGTTCTTCACACTATAGCACAGTGAAGCTGACTGCATGGAAAATCCACTTGAAAAAATCTCCAAATCTGGTTTTAATACTAATATATGGTTACTTTCAAACAGTTGATATTTGAATCAAACTGTCATTTTCTAATTCGTTGTCCTTCCCAGTACTGATTTATGCACTACATCACAATTATTTATATCTGCTTCAGTCCTCTGTTTTTGTCTCTGATACTGCCTGGTATATTTTAATAAACTTACTCAATGCAAGTTCAGCTGCCTTATTTTAGTGGGGAGGAACAAAGCAACAAAATAAAGGCTTTAAATAAGGTTTGGTCACCTCTTGTAAATTAGCATAGGCATTTGTATGAACAATGACTTCTCAGCATCTCATCTGTGTGTGCATGTGTTATAGATAATAAATGATAAAGCCAAATTAATAATCAAAAAAAATAGGTTTTTATTTCGCGACCAAGATACGGTCTCTGATAGCCACAATCAAAGAGACAGCGTCGAGCCTGGGATCGGCGCTGGGTGAACTCTGGTCTAACCTCTACCGCGTCAGACCCCCTCTGTTCATGAATGCTGTCTCCATCGGGTTGGTTTTTATACAGTTTTTTTTGCCTGGGGCAGAGGTTCTCCTATTCTTTTTGCCACTTCATGTATTCATGTAGTCTCCTTTTCTCTGTGCTGGGCTGGACAAAGCCGTTTCTGGGAAGCGATGAATGCTGATGTTGAGTTACAGTTATGGGAACCTGGCAGTTCCCTGGCATTCGGATGCATGGGTCTAATGACCCTGGTTATCTTGATCATTGCCAGGGTGTTCCCAGATCTGTCCCAGGAAAAGACCCATCTCTGCTGGAGCCACATCTTTTAGTTTGTTAATTAGGTTTTCTCTCCGCTGCCATCTGCAGTTTCGTAATTCTGTGAAGCAATCTTTCCCCAGCGGCTGCTTGTAGGTTAAGACTTTTAAAGATTTTTCATACATACACAACTTATTACATTTATATTTCGCATAAGCACGAATTATTCCATAACATATATTACACATGTAAGGCCCCAAAACCTGGTTCAAAGAGCCTCTTAAAAAGGCTTATGGGATTTTTATGTACTCTGAGTTAGATGCACGGGAGAAATACTAAGATATTCTCAAGAGGTCAAAACAACAAAAAACTTTACCGGCAACTTCAGAATATCAGAGAACTTTGGCAAAAGTTTAGAACAGCATTCAATCAACATAAAATATTTTATGAAGCATTAACTTTGCCCATTCAACTTAGTAAACTCCAAATCCATCCAATTTTAAGTTACTCAGAACTCCAAGAACAAAGAAGTAGGAGGAGAAAGAGAGAAAAGAAAGAACATATCTTTACCACTACTGGTTCCAGTGTTATTCAGCTGCTAGAAATTCCAAGGAAAGGTAGAGTCAAGATGGTTGCTTGCCTCATGTTCTGGGTTAAGTACCCTTTGGCTTTCCTGGGCCCTTCCCCAAGGTATGACTTCTGGTTATCTGGCCACTCTGGGGCTAGACTGGGGCTCCAGGGGTGGGGAGTGGAGCATTGCCTGCTATGTACCAATGATCGGTGGCCACTGCAGGGCTGGGATACAGGCTCTGTAGGAGGTGGGGTGTGTGGAGCAGGGCATCGCCTTACCAGAGCAAGGCCTGACCTGCCCTTCCCCCCCCCCCCACATGCCCAAAATGTTTTGAGCCAGCAATCCTTCCACTCTCACAGTGCTGCTGATGTGACAGCCTGTCCCCCAGAGATAGATGCTGGAGGCTTGCCTCGGGCATCTGCAGTGTTTTAATGGAATATGGCACAGTGCAATTTAGTACTCCTGATATTTTATAATATGAGGAAGATAATTCTGAATTTCTCAGTTAACCTTGTAAATTTAATTTCCCCCCACAGCCTTTTTTTTTTTTTTGTACTATAGCAGTTTAAGTACCACTGTTTTGTCGCTGACTTGGTAAATGAGAAGAGCTGGGTTTTTTTTTATGTTGATGCTTTAATGACATGATTTAGAGATCCAGATACTCACAAAAAGTATAAATTGGGAGAGGATATGTTGATGCCATGTATTGAGGAAAAGGAGAAAAAGCAAGGGATTGTATGTTGCTGAGAGGATGAATTGCAAGTTGTGCAAATGTTAGTTCTGTCACCAAACGGGATTAAAGAAACTTATCCAAAACCAATTTGATGTGAATGAACAGACACTTCATTCAGGTGCCGGGGAACACAGGGAATTGCTCCTCCATACATGTTCCATTTAACGGACAAAATCCATCCATTTTTATATACTTTTTCTGCTGAATTATCGTTATATAAGTTCTTTTACATACTATGCTTAATATGCTTGCTCTCAAATTTAACCATTACAATAAATAGTTTGCTGGTTATATAACTTCATCAATATTCTTATCCTAAAACAATCATTGGGCATCTCTACTGAGATCTACTGATTGAAATCCTTGATATTCAGATCAAGATGGGAAGGGTAGGGGTTTCCAAGCAGCATAACTGGTGTGCATGATGGTCTCCATAGTTTCTTGAACAAAACATAAGAAGTCCAGCAACTTCTTGGTGAAGTTTCTATGGTTGCATACTTCAAGCACAACATACCTAAAATTCCTATACCTTATCCTTTACAAATTTCTACTTGCAATCATAACTAAATATTTTATATTATTAAATCAATTATTTGATTAGAATATTTATAGCAGTTCCCTCCTTTTCACTCCCATATAACACTGAGGTGGGGATTGATAAAGAGGTTACAGATCAAAATAAAAAACGTATGGGAAGGAAGGATTTTAGTCCTGTTGTGGGCTGTACTCAGAGACATACCTGCCCAGTCATACAGGCACATTTAAGAGAATTGTGGGGGCAGAAGGTCTACCAGTTTTTGTAAAACTTTGGTTTTGTTTAATTGGAAACCATCTGTTGGATCATACTGAGTAAATCCTGAAGGAATGTATGAGCTTTTGGGAACTGTCTTGCTGACTCATAACCCTAATGGGGAATATGCAGGCTATATTGAATACCTTTTAACTGTGGAAGAAAAGGGAGTGGTTTTGGGAGAAGTTGAAAGAGGAGGAATGGGGGGATTTGGGTTTAAGGTCTGAGAGGGCCCCTCCTTCGGCCTGAATCAATGTGCAATTTGTAGGCAGGAAGGGTCAATGAGCAGATGTAAATGTTATGATGCTAGAGGATTTTGACAATGAATGAAGATGACCAGGGGAAAATATCGGGGCATCCCCCTGCTGATCCCCTGGTTTCAGTAAAGCCAGATAATAAAAAAATAGATTCTTTAGTAGATAGCAGAGCCATGCATTTGGTAATGACAAGTTGTAAAGGACACTTAAGGAAAGTAGCTACCTATTCTTGGGGCCACAGGAAAGATAACTCTGCAACTGCTGTGTTTTGGTTTGAAACGACAGGTGTTTGCTAAGGAAGGCAGAAGCCTCTCTTGAAATGGAAAATGTAAACCCCCTCCCTCCGAATCATTATAATTTTGAAATTAAGAGGCTCTCAGGCAAAGATATAGGAGTAGGAATAACAGTTCTTTATTAGGAAAAATAAACCTAAAAATAAAAAAAAAGCAGTAATACAAAACAACACTGACAGAGTCAGAATATGACTTAACACCCTGTGGTCAGGGTGTTGGTAGCAGTCCGATTAAATGGTGGCTGCAGTCCTCCTGGAGGGACAGATGTGGTTCTGTTGAAGCAGTGATCCTGTAGAAGGGTGTAGTGTTCCTTTGGAGATCCAGTGATGGTGTAGATGGGCCTTGTCTTCCTCTGGGAATCCAGTGGGAAAAGAAGGCTGCTCCTCTGGGAATCCAGTGGGAAAAGGCTGCCTGTGATGTTCCAAAGTTCAGCTTATACCCAGGTAGGAATGCCTGGCTCCTCCCTCTGGGTGGAGCATCTCCAATGGGATGATATAATTTTATTAGTCATGCAGTGAGACTCAATGGCCCATTAAGAGATCTCCCTGGAGGGAGTATTGGTTGTGGAAGAGATAAAGAAAACTGCCCCACCTGGTTTTAACAGGTGGCCCAATTGACAGATGATAACTGCCCCACCTCTAACACATGGCAATAGAATACATGCCCCCAGCCACATCTTGCATTTGCAATTTAAGGCATCCTCCTACAACCTATGGAATGTACAATTGGGGACACTAAATAATGAGTCTCTATGTATGCCAGAATGCCCCCTTCCCTTGATATGTGTCTTGGTTTAAAAGACAAATGTCTGCCAAGGGAGGCAAGAACCTTCCTGGAATGAAGACCCCTCCCTCCAAATTATTATAGCTTTGAAAATTACAGGGCTTCCAAACAAGAATGTAAGAAAAGAAATAACAGTTCTTTACTTATATATAAGAACAGAACAAACAACAAAACAATTACAAAAGTTTCCCACCTGCTAAGCACTATTTTTCCCTTTTGGTGTAGTTATGACCACAGCTGGCAGGGGATGCTGGCAGCTCTGGCAAGGCAAAGGGTGCAGTAGCTCACAGCCAGCAGGGGGCGCTCCGATGCAAATGCAGAATTTCTTTGGAGGTAATGGTAGCGCAGATGAAAAGAAAAAAGGGGGTGATTCCACTGAGCACTCATGTGAGCAGCGACCAGTCTTGGCACTGCCAACAGAAGCAGGCACAATTTGGGGAAAGTAGGCAGGGCTTGATTGTGGTGCTGAGTTAGTGTGCAGAAAGAGATCCAGTGGAGACTGCCCCAACTCCAGGCAGCACCCCATGTGACGGCTCTGGATTGCCAAGCAGAAGGGAAGAAGGACCCACCTCCCAGCCAAGTCTCGGGTCAGCCCCACCACCTCTCACGGCATTACTCTGCAATTCCCCAAAAAAAAATACCCACTTGGGAGATCCCACCCCCAAGCTAAAACTCCCCAACCCCAAAATGACTCCATTGGAATGCCAGAACCATTGGCCACTTCTCCCTGGGTCTTAATTGCTGACTATTCACCCAGAAAAGCCACTGCCTCCCCCTTCTAGCATCTCCCTGATAACAATGGGAAGAAATTCACTGAGAAACCTAAACTCACCACAAGATGAGATAAATTATGTAAATTAAATGCACAAGTAATCTTTTTTGAGAATTCCATGCAGTTCCACATTCCACCTGCGACAGCATGGAAAACTCAGTTTTGCCTGCTAATGAGCAAGCCATTGGAAGAAATCAGAAAACATTCCAGGTGCTGTTTCAAGTGTGGTGATTCCACTGGTATGGGCTTCAGAAAAAACAGGTAAAAGTGACTCCAAGTAAGATAAAATTGAAACCAGGAGCTAAACCAGTAAGAGTGAACTGATATCCTATAAGAATAGAAGCATAAAAAGGTTTCTAACCATCACTGGATCTCACCAAGCCAACTGGCAAAAACCAAGCTATGCTAATGGAACATGGAGATGTAAAGGCTCTTGCTCTTCAGTAGGTAGCAAAGTGTCTGGATTTAAAGTTGATGTCACACACATGGCTACAACACGGCCATCTGCATACCATAGAACAGGTATATGCAAGTTGACCAGATTTAAGGGATGAATCTTTACAGAATCTGGATAAAGAACTCTACACTGATGGCAGTAGCTTTGTGCAAAATGGAGTAAGAAGGGCAGGATATGCAGTAGTAATATTAGGGGAGGAAATAGAAGTGAAACCTTTGCTTCTGAATACTTTGGCCCAAAAGGCCAAGATTATTGCACTCACTAGAGCCCTTGAGGTTGGAAAAGAGCAGAGGATCGATATATTTACTGATTTGAAATATGCCTTTGGGGTAGTACATGCTTATGGGGCTATATGGAAAGAAGACTATTGAATTCTTAGGGAAGTAGTAAAAAATACAGGCAGGAAATTTTGAAGCTTCTCCAGGCAGTCCTGGAACCTAAAGAAGTGGCCATAATGCCCATCAAAAAGGACAGAGCAAAGTGATTCAGGGAAATAGAAAAGCAGACTTAGTGGCAAAACATGCAGTGAATCAAAACCAAATAACTGGAGCTTTAATACCTGAAAAAAGAACAGAGATTAAACCCCCTGAATATTCAGAAAAGGAAGCTCAATTAGTGGGACTAAAGTGCATCAAAAATACAGAAGGATGGTGGGTGACTCCAAACCAATAGATTTTAACTAATGCTGAAATGATGGAGGCACTGCTCAAGAAGTTATATGAAGAGATCCATATGGGAGCAGATGCTATGATAAGTAGTATCAGAAGACATGCTGTAGGATCAGAAGTGCAGTTCCCTGGGGATGTAATGACAAGATGTCCTGTCTGCTGTGTAAATAATCCTAAAATCCAAAGAAATCCCTCAGTGGAAGAGGTAAAAAGAGGAATGGCTCTTGGGGAGTATTGACACATAGTTACTGAGTTACCAAAAGCATTATAAATAACACTATAAATGTTAACATTATGAAATTATAATATTATAAATATCTCTTTGTTTTAGTGAATACCTTCGCAGGATGGCCAGAGGCTTTCCCATATTGTAACAACTGAGCTAGGGAAGTTGTTGGTCTTACTAAAGGAAATAATCCCTCGGTTTGGGATCCCCAAAGGCCTATCCTTAGATAATTGACCCCATTTTGTTTTAGAGGTAGTTCAGGGAGTATCAAAAGTTCTTCAAATGAAATGTGATTCACACACTGCTTGGACACTGCAATCAAGTGGGAAGATAGAATTAATCAGTCTCGAGGCAAATCACAAAATTATGTCAGGAAACACAGCTTAAATGGGCAGAGTTTTACCTTTTGTGTTGATGAAAATTAGGATAACTCCATGGGTTTGGGAGGAGTAAGTCCATTGGTAGTATTATATGGAAAACTATCCTGTTAGTGATATGGGAAATCAAACTGTCCAAATACACATAAAAGGGGAGAAATTGATGAGAGATTATTTCTTGTCTCTTTCTTGGGTATTATCCTCCCCACACAGGTATTAACCAGTGGACTTTGCTTCAAAGTGGAATGGACTCCATTTACTACTCTTAAATACCTGCACAGCAGTAAAGGTAGAATGAGTTAACTCTTGGATTTACTGTTCCAGAGTAAAGAAAGCTGCTTTGGATCACAGTGGACATCAACACCACTGGGGCCATGGAAAGCAAAACTACACAAAGAATCTTAATTAATTGGACCTGGGAATCTGAATCCCCTTGAATTAGACTGTCCTTAAGGACTATTGTCATTGCTTTTGTGTATTAGTGATATAGTTATAGTGGTAATCTATAAAAATACTAATATGCTTAACCCTGGAAATAATAAAGACAAATGCTATAAGGAAAGTAAAAGTATTAAATGAAGTACAAAGGGATAGCACATCCTTAGGTATTGCTGAAGTATGGGAGTGGCTTACATTTTGGTTACCAGACTTGGGGAATTGGTTTAGGAGAATAATAGGACTAATTGCCATAGGGGTGCTAACTGCTGATGAAGTCAAAGAGGAATTTTACTTAAACTTTGTGCTAACCTTTAGTC
>WBNO01009354.1:0-34412 GCA_013400575.1 Peucedramus taeniatus
TATTATTATTATTATTATTATCCAAACTTCAGTATGTTATGGGACACAGTGAGACCACAGAGACACCTGAAGAATCTATCATGTCATCTTTGTCCTGTCCCACAAAAATAACCAAAAATCTGCCCATGCAGAAATCTGTCCATGTCTTGAGATTGGCTGGGTGAAAGAGATAGAATTGTTTTGAAGACAGCATTTGCAATGTTGTCATCCTTTCATTATTAGACAAGTATAAAATTTTGCTAATTCACAGGAAGCTTAAAGCTTCTTTTCAATGGATTTCTCCAACCTCCCATTTTGAGCTCATTTCTTATTCAGTTACTGCAGCTAATTACCATGAATTCCTTTTGGTATTCATTATAATAACACTAATTATAACAGAATTGTTTGGTATTCATTTTAATAGCACTGATCATAAAGAATTCATTTGACGTTTATAAGGACGTCACATGTATTCTCTCAGCATACAATCATAATTTAGCATCTGTAAATTTAAACTTCAGCTACACTTTGGAAGAATGACATATGCACCAACTACAACTGAAGAGATGGAGGACTCAATCCAGTTGTTTGAGATGGAATTTTTTTCATTATCAGCCATATTAAGAAAGTGAAACCAATTTTGATGGGTGTCTTGGTATCTGGTATAAATTTTTAGTACGAAACTCACACAGATTTTCATTATTCCTTGGTGATCAACACTCTGTACTTGCACATAGAGCTGTATATTTAGATACAGTATAAGTTTCACATATGAATTTTAATGAAGAGTTAGCTTTATGCTATTCACTAAGAATTCAGAGTCAGGCAATGAAATAAGCCTTTCTAAATCTTTCCAGCTGAAGGTTAATTGTGTATACAAAGATAAAACATTCACAGCTTTTATTTAACTAATATATAGTAGTTTCAGTGTAGGTCTTATGCTTTCATCAAGCTGAAAATCTCATCATTGAAACTACCAGAATAACATCTCATCACTTTTCCAGGGTGGTTAATCGGTGTACAGCAGCTTAGTTATATTAATATCTATGGTAAAATAGCAATACAAGAAAAACATGTAGTAATCAATATCATGATATGATATGATGATGATATGATATGATATGATATATGATATGACATGATATGATGATATGGTGTGCTATGATATATTAACAAAGGAAATTGCACTTAAATATAAGAAAACCTTGACTATGAGAGTAGTAAAACACCGGAACAAGTTTCTCAGAAATAGGGTGATGTTTCTATCCTTACTTATACTCAAAATCTCACTGGACTTGGCCCTGAGCAGACACGTTCACTTGAAACAATTTTGGATAGGCAGGTTGAACTAAAGATTCCTGGGATCCCTAGCAACACCAATGATTTTCTCTTTTTTATTATGTAGGGAATTGGCACCTTCTCCTGCATAAAATAAATTTATTTTTACATGAAAATCAAAAGAAACAGGTCCATCTTCCAAACCAATTAGCTAAATTAATTACCTGGAACATGCCACATGTTAATTAGTCAGTCACTATTTTCCCTTTCATGAAAGTTCCTGTTGCAAATTTAGAATCAAGCTGCTCAACTCCCCCAGTTTATTTACAAAAAGCAATATTTTGAAGAGTACACTTATAAACAGGTTGTAAGGCATGTTTTGGAGTGCTTAATTGATCTTGGAGTGTTCTAGATGTACTCTACTAAGACTGAAGAGGGAAAGAGAATAACATATTAGCAAAGTGCTCACGTGAACATCCTCTAATCATTTCTTTATTGGATATCATAACCAAATGTAATACCAGTAATCAGTAGCTCTTAAGAGACCTCAATGCAATATTTTTTACATGTGTAAACAAGGAAATGACTCAATACTGATGATGTTTATGATACTGATAATACAGAAAACTCATACTATAATAAGATTTTATAGAAAAACTCATTAGAAGATATTGACCTATTGGATAAACTGAATGTTAATCTAAATTTGTTTTGAAAATGAGGGGACATTAATGAGTACAATCACATCTCTCTTTGAAGAAAAAAGGAAAAAAGAGAAAATCAAAGTAATCACTTTGTCTATGTTATTTATCTGATGATCTAACCCCAACATGAAAGGATGGAATCTATCTTGTATCCCTATTAACATCCCAAGAGACCTCTTGTACTAAATATCAAATGAGACTTCAAAATAAGTTCTTCACCTTTTCTATATGCCTCTTTAGCTTCCCCTAGGGTATAGAAACATCTGGATTTTCAAAATCAGCTGCATCAAACCTGACTCATTTAAAGCACTCAACTAGTCAATAGTGGCAGTGGTGGGACTGTTATTAAATAGCTGTTCTCTCTTAATAGTCTGCATATGATTAAACACTGTGTGATATCCATGTTTTTTCATGAAACTATAAACAAGGATTTTCAATTCTGTCAATAATCAGCTGCCCTACTGCTGTCATAGGTGAATCATCAGGCTAAGCACAACTCCTGTTTATGAATTTTGAACATCATAAACTCAAGTATAACTCATGATTCTAGGAAAAATGTCATTTTCACACATATACTTGCACATAAGTTATAATTATTCTTTTTTGCATGCACAGAGATCCTTGTATTTCTAGAACATATGAAATCTATTATGTACATAAAGATTAGGTTTGAATATATAGAGGTTTTGAGAAAACACTAGATCATTCTTACATTTTTCAGAAATATTTTCAAGTGTGCCTCAATATTAACTTTAATATTACTGATGCATATGATGTGGCTTAAAGTTTCAATAGTTCAATTATTACAGTGGTCACAAGACCATAAGGGAGTCACAGTATGTACAAATTGCAGTTCTTTTTAACTGACTGAGTTTTCTAATACATACATTCTTTTCATACTTGTGGGTTGACTTGGGTGGACACTGGCATCCACCAAGCCACTCTCCTTCTCAGCAGAACAGGGAAGGGAGAAAATAAGATGAAAAAAAAACCCTCATGGGGTAAGATAATGGCAGGGTAATAAAGCAAAGGTCACAAGTAAAAGCAAAGGAAAACAGAAGATTTTATTTCCTACTTCCAAACAGCAGACAATGTTTGGCCACTTCCCAAGAAGCAGAGCTTTAGGACATGTGGAAGTTGCCCTAAAAGACAAACAATGTAATAACAAATACTGCGGCTTTCTCCTTTATCGTAGCTTTTATTACTGAGCAGACTTCATATGCTATGGAATATCTCTTTGGTCAGTTGGGGTCCGCTATCTTGCCTATGTCCCTGCTCAACATCTTACCCACTTGCAGCCCCCAGCCTACTGGAATATTGGAGAGACAGCCCCAATACTTTGCCAGCACTGCTCAGCAGAAGCCAAATCAGTGGGGTGTTATCAGCTCCTTTCAATGCAAAGCACAGCCCTGTGGGGGCTGCTGGGGGGAAAATTAACCCCATCTCAGCCAGATACAATACAATGCTCTCTGTTATTGATTTCCCCCAGTGTTAGTAAGAAAGTGAAATAATCAAAATATAGGAAAGCATTGTAATCACCTGTATAATGCTAAAAACAGCACAGGGAAAACAGGGAGTAATTAAAACACAGAATTCCCCCTGCATTGGCAAGTGATTAAGAGCTGTGCTGTGGAAAGAACAAAGATAAAGGCATTTCTAAGAAAGAGAACAAAAGATGGTTCTGCTTATTACACTAGAGAATTTTTTTATCTGTAAGTAAAGACTATCCTGCTAGTAATGCCATGCTGCCAGGGTTGCCTGGATTTTTTTTAAGCAGTCCTTAGAAATGGATGTCAGATGTGTGAAAATATAAAAAATATTGATCCACCTGTCCAAGTTTTTGCACTAAAATTTTAAGGTGGTATTATATCCTTTTGGAAGGCTTCTAGATAGCTAGTCAGAAATCAGCACCCTTCACTGAAATGATATAATTTTTCGTTTGTGGTGTAATCATTGGGATCTGCTCTTAGTGCCTGAAATTCAAGTCTGACATTTCAATAAAGAAATCTAAAGTTAGATATCCAAATACACTCAAATATTCTGATCTAATAAATGGTGAGCTGGTATAGAGTTCCCTCTTGGATTTTGTTAAGGTAAAATTCTAGCTTCAAGTTTCCTTTTATCCATTGCTATGCAATGGAATCTATTGAAAGTACTGCTGAGGTGATTGAGCCTCCTAATTACAGCTGCTCAACTCTGCTCTGTAATAGAATGTTATCCACCTTCTATGTTTATGATCTTTACTAACTAAAAACCTAAAATTTATACCAGTTAGTGAAATTATTCTAATTTTTGCTACTAACTCAACCTAAATTCCCCCATGATGTAGATCATAAAGAAATAAATAAATCTCCACAGGAAAATTCAGGGACCAACAATCTTAACATATCAGCTAATTCCTTTGTTAAAGTATAAGGTAAAAATCAAACAAATACTTATATTGGACCACAGAGTATTTGACATTAAAATCAGCACCTGAATTTGCCGGAGAAAACAAATGGAAGCTACCATGTAACTTGATCGTGGGTGAAATCTACACTTCATCCTTAAATTCCACTAAGCCAGCACAAAGATAGCTGCTGTGTATTGGCTACTTAATATGATGTGTTAATTGATGTTACCTATATTCCAGGAGCACACTCTGAAGTTTCCAAAGGAGGGGATTGCTTTCATAAAACCCACACTTTAAAGAAAGGTCACTTGGATTAGGTCACTTTGCTTCATTTGATGATAGTTTTGAGGATCTCAGCCTCATATTTCATAGTGTTTTTTCATTCCTGTTGAAGGGTCCAGCATACTTTCTAAAACAGCAAGTTTCCTAAACATGGAGTTGCAAACTAAAAAAAATAAAAATAATTTTCAAAAGGATAATACGAAAGAAACAAAATATTAAGAGAGGGCAATGCTTCTGTTCAAAATAATATAAGCCTGTTATCTCTAAAAGAATAACTGCCATTTTTCCTCATTGCCATTTCCTCCATCCAAAGCTTTTTCTCCAGTTGCAGTTTGATTACAGTCAGTTTTACTCCAGGGAAATGAAAACACTGCATCACAAATCAGGTACTCTTGCATGATGTAATTTTAGGGTTTTCCAATGACTTGCAGTGACTAGATCAGGTACTATCATCCTTCCAAGATCTTATTTTAAACTGGATTCACACGTGGAAGCATTTGACAAAAACCTAAGACCTTTGTCCTGAGTGCTCCCAGTAGGCAATCAAAAAACCATACAGTATTGCCACCAGGTCACTTCTCAGCATGAGAACAAGATTAATTGCATGTGGGTTTATGTGTTTAAACCACAAAAACCCCTCAAAGTATAGAAACCTCTGTAATTTCAGTTTGGATTAACTTTGCAAAACTGTCTCTTCAATCACCTTCCGTTAAAAAGAAAAGGCTTCCAATATGGGCTAATTTCAGCTTTCTGGGGTGTCTAACACTCAAACTAGATGAAAAAACAGATGTCATGTTTGAATCTGTCACATTGCTAATTTTGCAAAAAAACTAAACACACCTAATTGTTAACCTTTCCTTCAATTTATTCTTAGGAGCCTTAATTGATTTAAGATGTCAATAGTTTAAGTGAATCACATTTGTTTTTCACAATTTGTGTTGTGACTTTGTCAGGATTTTCATTTTTACACAATATCACAGAACAGCATGAACTGATAAACCAATGTCTTGAGATTTCAGTAAACTATTCTTCCTTTGTAATCCTCATTTGGGACTAGAGATAAACTAGTGATCATTTTCAAGTTTTGGAAAAAAAAAAATTCCTTGGCCTATTCATTGTCTACAGATAGAATGTGGAGAAAATCTAACATCCAGTGTCTCTTGTTATTTTAAATATTTTTTTCTTTTTGACTCAGTTTCCTAAACCTGAGCGGTTTATTGCCTTTCACATGTATTTGGACTTACATCTTTACTTTTTGTGATCAGTTCAAAAGGTTGTAGGTCTCCAGAAGATCCATCATATTTTCAGTGCCCTTACAAATATTTCTGCCTAATCAAAAATTTCAAATGGCAGTATATGTTTATATTTAAGTAACTGAACATTACCCCAGGAGTCAGCTCTGAATTCAAACTGAGTTTACAGATCTAATGCAAATTCTGTAACCTACTTATGTTCTGTTTTGAGAATCTTCTAAATAAATGTGAAGTATAGAAAAATCCTTTTTTCAGTCTTAGAGAATATATGAAAATGTAAAACTACATTTACTACTAACTGTAAACTTAATTGGTTACAACACTGTAAACATCTAGGAAGGATCCTTTTGATGTCACAGACCAGATCAATAAAAAAAGTAAATCATTGTCTTTGCTCAAATTTACATCAGGCAGAGTTTTGCCCTCATATGAGTGTCTTCAAAAATGATATTGAAAACGCAAGTGTTGTATAATATAATATAGCAAAGGTAAAACAGAGAGAATAATGTTTCATTTAATACTGCAAGAAAATAAGACTCTTCATTAGTATTTGGAATTTTCAGTGGCTTTCTGTGATAATTAATGTATAAGATATCATGTTCAGGTATTGTATTTGTGAGCTTTCATGCCCATGCTCAACATCAGTGGAATATGCAGAGGGACATCAGCAGACAAACTAAACTCATTCATTCCTGAAAGAGGGAACATATGACTAATAGCACTTGCTAATATTAAAATTACTGGGAAAGGCACTAAGGGAAATCAGGGAGGTAGATGATAATCATATTTACTATTGAATTAAAAAGTGCAATCTGTGTGGCAAGGAAATATGAGAACCATTCTCAAAGAAAAGTGGCACAGTTCCAGGTTCAGTGATATCTTCGGCTTCTGTCTTTTGGAGTATCCTTCCAACTAACATGTCTGCCACCTGTGTGTCTTGGAATGGTATCATATGTTCCATTCCATTTGTAGAAAGAATTTTATATTTGTAAAATGTTTCTAAAAATTAGTTTCTTTAGCTGTTTGGGTTTGACACTCCTGAAAACTGCAAAGAGCATGAAAAGCAACACTCATGTTGATTTTTAATTTTTCCCCCCTAAATTGTATTTATTTCACTACTAGAAATAAATACTGAAAAAAAAAATCAGAAAATTGGCATTAATCATTTAGGCATATTATTTGAGCATTATAGTTTATATTTCTTTAAAATAAAGAAATAAATAAGGTATGTACTTTCTGGACATGATCTATTTTATTTCAGTATCTGTAGTTAGATGAGCAGAATCTCACATATTCAAAACTTTGTACTGCCTAAGGTCCCTGATGAGAGCTCCAGACGGCTGGGAGAACAGCTACACTCCACTTCCTTGCAGTTATTAACTTACATTACCCTTGTCATTCTTTTGTTTTACCGGTTTGTATCAGCTATTCTGTCTTTTAAGAAAAGAAAAAAACAAAAACAAAAACAAAAACAAAAAAACCCAAACAAACAAACAAACAAAACCACAAAAAACCAACCCAAACCAAAAAAACAACACCAAAAAAAAAACAACACCAAAAACACATACAAATAATTTTAAAACAACCACCCACAAGATAAAGCCCTAAAATTAGCTACCTCTTTGATTCAAAGCACTTAACAGATTTGTACGTGCCAAATAAAGAGATGTACACAGTGAAAATAATTTTATCAGGACTATATAGCCATAAAAAACAAAGCTTGAAAGTTTTTTTTATAATTGACCTCACAAATATTCTTAATGAAGTCAGAGTCTTACAGGGAGCAGAATTAATAAAATGAATGTTCAGTAATGAACAATAAAGTTCATACAGTCATGCTGTTTTTTTAAAAAAAGGTCCATCCCCACATGTAGATTTTGAAAGGAATAATTTAAGACTTCTGGGTGTTAAATATTTCTGACAACCAGGTTATTTATTTAGGATGTTATTTAGAAATGGTCTTTTGTAGTGGTGTGTGTTTGGTTTGATTTTGCCTCTCTCGCTGTTGTATTTTGGGAGGGTTGTAAAGTAATAGTTTGCCCCATGTTACCCCTGTCCCTTCCCCTTATAGTGGCTTTTGTCCAGGTTTTCCCGCCACTCAGGGCGTCCATCAACCTGTTCCCCCCGCCTTTCCCCCCATTTCTGCTAAGTCATTCCCAGTTGTCCTGCCTCCCTTTATGTCAAGTAAGTTTTCCCTGCCCAGTTTGTTCTCGAAGTCTCTGTGTCAGTCACCTTGTCCCCTGTGTATGGTTTGTTGTGTGGGTTTTCTCCCACCCCTATGTTTTCCCTATTGGTTCAGTTAAACATATCGTCATCCCTTTTGTAACTACCCATTGGCTGTTGTACCCACCTCCCTGAGTCAGAGGTTTGATAAGCTCTTGCTGAGCCTTGGGTGTGTCCACTTCGTCTTGTCCCTTCAAGGAGATTAAAACTCTTTGGAATACCTTGACGGAGTGTCCGGCTCCCGGCTTTCTTTATCTCGGGACTCTAGTGGATTTTCTCTGCAGCTGAACCCACGCAGCTGCCCTGACCGCCACCGAAGCCTCAGGGGAGGTTTTGGGGCGGCCTCTGGTGTGGCTCCCACCGCCACAAAGGGGCGAGCTAGCTGGATTTCCCGCCTCGTGGCGGCGAGGAGAAGCCGCTTCTTTTGTACTGGTTCCATTTTTAAACAGTTCTTCAAGCATTCATATTTGCTATCATTGTCATAGAATTTATAAATGACTCTGCTTTTTTCAGCTTTGTGTCTGATGCATTCCTCATAGGGAACAACAGTATCAATATCTCAGGAGTCCTCCATTTCTCTCCTCAAATAATGATACAAATGTGTGAAAATAAAAATTTATCTGTTTTCTGCTCATACCGTTGTTAAGACTTCCTTAAGGAGGTTAGAATTCACAAATATGTTTTTCATCTGGATGTACACAAAGTGTTTTGTTTGGTTTTTTTTTTTGGGGGGGGGGGTGTCGGTATTTTCAAATGCTTTCCATTAAAATGAAAAATGTCAAAACATTACTTGTATTTTAAAAGTTAGACTTAGACAGCTATAGAACAACTCCATAAAGTAGTACACTTAGTTTTTGGATATCCTGTTGTATATTTAATGCTTTTTCTGAAAAGAAGAGTCTCAGTAATCCAATCACAAGTTCCTTGTCCTCAAAACTTCAAACTTTAAGGTTTTCACTGTCATAACTGTTCCTGAATGGAGGTTATGACAGTGAAACTGGAACCTGGAACTTCACAGAAATCAGGAGGAATTTAAACATTTCTGACAGCCCTTTCCTTAGAGATGTTGTTATCCTGCTGCAATTTCCTATACATTGAAACTAGTACATACAGAGAAAATATGGAAAAGATTTAGCAAATATCTGTTTTCTAACCCAGCATATTCTGTGATTCAGTGATTCTGTGATCCAGAGTTTATGTCAGATATTTTTCAATGTCATGGGTAATGGCTCTGGCCTTATAATGAAATCATAAAAGCCTTACTAAGGAAAAAAATACAAATTTTAAAATCTTGAATCTTTAAAATATTTCTAAGACATCTTCTTGTATTCTGAGGTTTTCTTAAACACATTTTAGCAAAAAATATATTGTCGCTTATACCACTTAAGATTCAAACTAAGATTCAGTCAACAGGAATACTGGCATCAGAGAAAAGGGATGTTTCTAACAATATACTGAACTTGGAAAAACAACATAGAATTCAAATGTTTTGGGCCCCATTGTAGTATATTTTTTTTCTTATGCCTGAAGAAACACAAAAATTATGCTTTATAATCTGAAGTCACATTGCACTATCTACACAGACAATGTTTATGGAGTATAAAAAAAGGGTGGAAAAGCAAAGCCTCCAAGAGTTGTTACTCCTAGTATTCATGTCTATATAGTACAAACCAAATTTTGAATTTTCTTTTAATTTAACAAGTCAGGAAAAGCCATTAAATTTCACCTGGTTATGCCAAATTTATGCAAACAAAGAATTTACTGTGTAAAAGCATTGTCTCTTGCTCTGTGTCATGTAGAAACTAAGGGTCATTTTGAAACTGACAACAGAGAATTATTTTGAATTTCCTTTATCTAAAGCACAAATCCATTTTACACTATGGAAGCAAATTAACTAGACCTCAATGGAGACAAACAAAAGGTTTTCCTACAACCATCCAGGCTTGAATCATTCACTGCTGCAGATTATTCAGTAGGATATTTTGAAGAATGGTGAACTTGAATTCAGTATGAATATTTATTGTACCCTTTCAACACAGGTTTTTAGCTTTAGATACTGTGCACACAGCCTCATCTTTTCCACAAATTGATCTTGCTGACCATTTAAAAATTGCAATAAAATGTACTATGAAAATTTGTATGACAAAACAAAACAAAAAGGACCTTATCTCTTTTTTTTTTTTTAGTTCATGAACACAGTAATTTCCTAGACCAATCATTATTTCCAAACCTGGTCCCTTTTTTTTTTTATCTTCCTTTTATTTTTTTTTTTTATTTTGGAGTTAGTTTTTGAACAAGAACCCTGAGAAATTGTGCATAATAAGTAATGCTTGGTTCTGAATTTCTTCAATGGAGATAAGTGAAACAATTAAACCAAACATTTTCTGAGGACTTCTGGGATAAATGAGCAATGTCACACAAAAGTAACAGTGTGAAATCTTCCTGACTTTTCCTAATAAATGGGTGCTTTGCTATGACATTGTTATATACAAAACATATTTCTGAGTAAATCTAATTCAATTTTTTTTCTTGTAAACCAAGGTGTAAATTTCATTACAGGACTGTTTATTCAAAGTTCTGAGTGAAAAACTATGTGTGAGTGCATGTGTTTGAAGTTTCAGAAGGCATTACAATTTCTGTTTTATGGATAGAACTACCACTCAAGGAAACAAAACTGCAGTACAAAACAGAAACAATTTTGTATTCTTTAAGTTCAGGAGTGTCTGGGGAAAAAAGATACATGCAGATTTCCTTAAAAATGTGCAATTTATTTTGAAATAAACTATGATTAAAAAAAAAATGCCCCCAAGTACTGGAATTTGCTTTGAAATAAACTCTACAGAATTGCCCTAAAATACACAACTTTAACTTTAATAAAAAGAGTTGGACAACTAATTTAAGTTGTCTGTCTTGAAGATGAAATCTCAACACTTTTAGTCATCAATTTTATGTTTTTTTTTCCTTTTGAGACTGGAGAAATATCTTCAAAC
Source organism: Peucedramus taeniatus (assembly GCA_013400575.1). Taxonomy (NCBI): domain Eukaryota; kingdom Metazoa; phylum Chordata; class Aves; order Passeriformes; family Fringillidae; genus Peucedramus; species Peucedramus taeniatus. Next base: position 11,102 of record WBNO01009354.1, read on the forward strand.
CCTAAATTTAGGCTATAATATCAGTAAATTTGACTAAAATAATACACTGTAAATTTAAAGACAACATATTGTAGATATGACTAACAATTAAATATTCCTATCAATCATTAAAAAAGTGACCATATTTTTTCAGGGTCTTGTCAATGTCAAAGAAAAATTCTGAATAATTATGTTGTTAATGCAAGCCACAGAAATCTGGTTTAAAAGTTTCTAATATGACAGGCACATAGCAAATAAAATTTGTATTCTTAAAACAATTTTAAATCTGAATGTGATTCATAGGTTTTTTTAGACTGACTCTGGGTTTTTCTTCTGTTTTAAGTAAACCACAGTAATCATCTTCATGTCCATGATTGAGTGCAAGAAGCACGTCTCACTCTTGGATCTAAAATTTCAGGTAGTCAACCTTCAGCAACAGTCAGAGGATTTATTCTCTGAATGCTTTTCCATTCAAGCTCAGTTATCTTTTAAATATCTGGAAATGTGTAGGCCATACATTAATTAAAGCTCCAAAGGTCTGATTTAGATCAAGTTCTAATTCAAATTCTTCTTATATTTGCAAGGGTTTTTTTGAGATCATTTGATGGAGAAAGCAATATGGTTTCAGTGGAAGTTTAGAATTCTCCACAAAGTGTGTTTCTAGGAAGGTGTGTATCACCCCTTTGCAAAAGAAGAAAATACAAGGATGTAATATTAACGTAAGAAATTGGTATGTCTTCTTCCTATCTGAAACAAAAAGAGGTATAGAAAAATTTGTGAGTTCCCCAGTATGGAGCCTGCAAATTTAACTCTAGCAAATATACCTTTAAAGCAGGAATGTAAAAAAAAGTCAGCTCAGACACAAAGTTGATACACATGAAGGTTGGTACCATGTAAATTGAAGTTTCCTATGGCTATTTGCTATTGCACTGTACATCATGAAGATATTTTCAGTTCCCTTCTTAAGACAGATGGTATGCAAAATCTTTTCAGCTGGCATCTAATAGAGCTGTTACTCTAACTTTTTGTAATTGCTAAAGGTCACCAATTTTTAGAAGAGATGGCAGTATTTAACCTTCCTCTGAATGTCTGTGGATCCTAACAACCACAGTGTTTGTATGTCTGCCCTAAGAAGGTATTTTTATGCAAAAATATAGACCACTTGGCAGATATTAAATCCTAATAAACCACTTTGTTCTAAATTCTTTCAAGTTTCTGCTTCAGCACAATTTATGCTTGAATAAGGAAAAAAATAAAACCCAAAAGAAATTTAAAAAACCCAAAAGAACCAACCAAACAAAAAACCACAACATCCCCCAAAAGACCAACAACAAAATAACCCACAGCAACCACTAAACAATAACTAGGGGAAACAGTGAATTAAGGAAGAACTTTTGGTGGATTTTCTTTTTTTTTTTGTCTATCTGCTGTGATATATATCAAGAAGATTATTGCTTTCCTAAAGTTATTTACTTCCCAGCTTCCATTTCCTATAAATGCCATTAAAGAAAGAGAAATAATTTGTCTAAATAAAGAGTCCCAGTTCTATACAGGAATTGGAAGCCATAAGCTGTTTCAGGAATTACAAGAAAAGTTCAGAGCATTTTCTTGGAAACTCAGTCATAAAGAAGTAGTCCTAATAAGAGTCACACATAAATTAGTGCAGAATTATGCCAATGCTCAAATGTATTTGCAAAAGTGCATGCAATAAGTACTGCGTATCTAATGAAATAAATGTTTTTGCATGCAAGCTCTCTGCTTATGACAATATATTTATTACTCTGCTGAAGGAAGCTAAGTGTTCTGGTCATTGATCACTGCAGAACTTCATTATCTTGGACAGCTTTCCTTTAAAAACTATTCTGTTTTTTTTTTAAGTAAGCATTAATGACAAATGCTAAATGCATAAATAGTCAATAACTGAGTAAGACAGCATTGCAGACTCGAGAGAGAAATGTTGGTGATGCTTCTGACTTAACATTGCAAAGTATTAAGGAATATCCTTTCAAGACTGCTGCTGAAGAGTCTTGTGAAAAAAAAATTCTATGGTAAAACTAAGCTCACCTGGGAAAAGCATGGTTTCACTAGGGGAAAAAAATGGTATTGAACATAACATTGGGTTTAACATAATTCTGTCAGACCATGCATCTTCTTAAAGAATGGCTTTGGCTGGAAGGGACTTCAATGATCCTCTAGTTCCACATTGCAGGAACTACTAATAGCCTTAGTATTAGTGTAAAATGATTAGAAATTGGCAAAACTTCTATTAGGAATTGTATTTCTATTAATTATAAGCATTAAGAAAAGCCATTTAATGATCAGTGGCATGCATATATTTTTACATCATAAATCTCAAAAATATTCCTTTCTGCTTAACTTGTTTTATTAAAATCAGTGTTGTTTTACACCTGTATCAGTGAATTTGAACAATTCCCAGAACAAGAGGAATTACCAATTTTCAGACAAAGAGAGTAAAATATAGATCTATGGCCAAAAGGATTTAGTCAATATAGTCACTGGTGCCTTCTTGGCTATTCAACTGACCATGTACCAGGAGCAAAATTTAATATTTTGTGAGTAAGTTGAGTAGTGCCATGGTATCTGGAAGATCTGCTCATGGCTAGTAAATGCAGTGCAGGAAATATATGTATAATAATACCTTATATATAATTATACCCATCTATGGTTAGGTAACTAAATTATCTCCTGGAAAATATCTTGATTCAACTGGCTAAAAACAAGCTTTAGAGACGTTTTCATTTCGATGGGGCATCCTCTCTGGTTTTCAGCTTGCAGTCTGGAATTGCACAGGACCTTTCAAATTTCTCGTGTGGTATTTAAAATTAAAAATACCTTTGCAAATTCTCCGTAGAGGCACTCGACATGCAGGTTTAGAAGTGGATATATTCCTAATAATGTGCTTTACCATGAGTCAAATAATTTCATATCTCCATTCTAGCTCCAGCTCAGAATTAGCTTCATCTCCACTGCCTACACTATAGGAACTTACACTGCTATTTAGATATCTTGACACTGATATACACGTTTCTTAGTCTAGAAATAAGTCCCACTTGAACAATAAAATATAATTTAAACCTGATCTCTTATTTTCCCCTTAGCAATATCTATTCTGTGATACTTTATAGTATAATAGGTAATCTAAGTTCTTTATGATGCATACTCAAAATTCAATGTACTCCTATAATAGTCCATAAATAAGACAGGCATAAATTTTCAACTTATTCTATTTTGATTTTTGGGTTTTTACATTAAATACACCGAACCATGAAGAAGTTCATCCTGTTCAAAGGAATAACTATATTTGGAACTTCAGGATGGCAACACATGATCACAAATGCTGAAATGATTGCCCAAAATCACTCTCTCTCCTTTTGTTACCAGTTTATTTCACACTCAGGGTTAGTAGAGTTCCCTCAGTTCATATAAAGTCCTTTCCATTAAGGAAAATTTATGAACTTCAGTAATTTGTGCAAGCATAAATAGTCCTCCTTTAAGTCCAAAATGAGTAACACCTAATTTCAATCTTTCTGCAGCATGTTATGCTAGGTTGAAATTATTCTTCACAAAGTTTTCTGGAAGAAGTACAACTAATCAGAAAGATTTAATGTCACTTCAGATGAATAGTCTTAAACATTGTTGGTTTTTGTTTTCACACTATAATGAGAATATAAAATTTGTTCAAAGTGCTGCTCTTGCATATAATCAACTCTGTTCTTTCACAACTGTGTGAGTAACCTCTTTAATCAGAATCAATCACAAAATTCTATGTTTAGAAGTAGACATAAACATCCTGTTTTTCATGTGTGTTGGAATTCCTGAGTTCAGTGGATGTTATGGGTGTGTGACACCTCTATGAATTGGGCCTTGAAACACATACTTAAGTACCTAACAAAAGGTGACCTTACTCTCATAGGAAGCTGAGCACGCATATTGAAGCTAATGAAGCAGTAGTACTTACTACATCTGAAAATCAGATTAAATTTAGCTGCATAACTTTAAACTTAAAAGCAAGCCAATTTCTGATTAACAAGGAGAGAATCTTCATCTTGGCCTCTCATTACTCTCCTGTCATCTGTCTGCTTTTTTCTTTCCCAGGTGTGGATCAGAAGTGAGGTGTGTGTGTCTGTGTGTGTCTGTGTCTGTATGTGTTGATTTTACTTGTTTGGGGTTTTTTTTTTTTTTTTTTGTCTTTTAGACTTTTCCAGCCTTTACAATTTTATGATAGCTTGACTTTTAAACAATATGTTTTTGCTGAGTAATTTAGAAAGACAAGGATTTTCTGATTCCCTCAAATGACCTGGCAGTAGACTTACAGTGAAAGTTAGAAAAAGATGGTAGATATCCCCTCTGGTGAATGTCTAGTCAAACTCTGCTCAAAGCAGAATCATCTAGAGTAGGTTACTTGAACCCTAGGTTTTGAGTGCCTGCAAGGATGGAGGATCCACAACCATTCTGTGCAAACTCTTCCATTGTTCAATCCCTTTCAAAGTATTTTTTTTCTGCTTAAGTTTAAATGGAATTTCCTGTACTTCCATTTATGCTAACTACCTCTTATTGTGTCATTAGATATTTAATGTAAGTGTGCATAAAGATCTGTAAATCAAGGGTTCCTTGGAATATGTTACACAATGGGTCAAGCAATAAAAGCAGGTAAAGAAACTCCTGGAAATACTTCTTAAACAAATGCTTCCAGAGAGCTCATATAAAGGAAAAAAGGTACATTTATTTTGGGCTGCTGCTGTGCCTGAATACATGAAGTCTCACAGTGTGGCAGCATGCAAGCTTAAAAAAAATTCTTTGATCCTTACCTATTAACGGATACTTCTTTCCCCTTTGATCCTTTCCTATCTGATGATCTTAGGAAACTGTATTTAAAACTCCATAGTTGTCAAAAAACAGTGTCTTACCTAAATCTGTAGCTAGATCTCCTTCATGCACTATAGATTGCTCAGTGCTCTCTGGATGGAGCTTTCCATAAGCATCTAAGAGACTTCTGCAGACTTTTGCTGTTCTGTTATATTCACAGTTTGTGTTTTTAGTGTGTTGGGACACTGTCAAGCACGTAGTGTGTCAGAATCTACAGACTCTTTTCACATGAGATAAAAGATAGCTCTGAGTTCATGCTGATATTCATTCTTAAGAAAATCCATTTTGGGGGAAGAACAATTTTCTTTCCCGGTAGCTGTGAAGTTCCCATTTGAAGCTGAAAAAAGTGCAAAGATTTCATATTTATTGTTCCATATTCCCCTCTTGAACATTAAAAAGACCATCAAACTCTACTTCACCTTTTACAATTAAGAGTGTAATATAAAATAGTGACTTGCTAGCAAAATGGTGCAGAAAATCTCAGTCTATTTATATAGAACCTGGTAATGAAACTCAGAGTTACAACTGATGTCATGATTTAAATGGAAATATATTATAAAATTGTGTCATACAATGAAATATTACTACATAATGACTATAAAGAAACCAAATTATTTGTATGGTGATCCAGTGCAATTTTGATTTTGGAATGCACCTATCACAGGAGTTTTGTCTAAGAGCAAACTAGGTCTAGGCAATCTCTATGAATGGTTTGTATAAGAATACACAGGTTCATTAAGTATGCAAATTACTGATATTAGGATTTTTTCCCCTCCTATAATGAGAAGAAATAAGTTTCTGTTTGTTCTGTTCGAAAGTCTTTGAGACAGAGCTCCTAAGGCACTGTTAGAGAGTTAGGAAAAAAGCAAACAACCAGCAAAAAAAAAAAAAAGAAAAAACCCAAGCAAAACTAAAAATAAACAAAAAAACCCCAAACCCAAACCAAAAACCAAAAACCAAGGCAACAAAACCCCAAAATAAATAAACACAAAACAATTTGTCTTCAAATTCTTAAACACCTACCACCCCTGCAGCCCTCACACTACCAAAACCTTGCCACATTACCCAGTACATTCTATTTCTCATCTCTGTGAATCACATATTTAAGAATTATCATTACAATCCACATTTGTTGCACAATCATCACCATTTTCACAATTTTCACTTGCATTAAAAAAAAAACTCCCACCCCAAAATCAAAACAGCATTATCACAATATCAATTGAAAGTAGAAAATTTATGCAAAATCCATTCCTTTCTTCACAACAATTACAGCAGACAAAATTCCCCATCATCATTCCACTGTTCACTCACTAGCTGTGTCCTATCCATATTTTACCCATTGGCTCTCCCAATTACTATGCTTATCTCAAACTCCTCATGCCCTATGTTGTGCACTGTAAAGAACTATGCTGTGATGACCTTGGCTAGACACCAGGTGCCCACAAGCTGCTCTATCACTTTACCTCCTCAGCAGAAGAGAGGAGCAGAATATAAGGGGAAAAGAACCTGGTGGGTCAAGGTAAAGGCAGCTTAATAATACAAAAGCAAAGGCCGTGCACAGTCTGGATGTTGACTGTAAAATTTAAAAAAACCACTCTATTGCAATCCTTTTCTATGGAATACTGGAATTATTGTTTCAATTTAAATGTGGATACAACCTCTAACAATGTAAGTGCTTTGTTTCCCTAGGCCGAAGGGACTATACAATTTAAAGAGTATGAGAGCATTTGAACGAAATATGTTTCTTTGGTCTATTTTATATCCAAAAAAAATATTCATCTCTTGACCTTGCACATGCAGGCCTGAGAAAGTTTCCTGCAAATGTATTTCCTGAATGTATAATTATCTATTTTCAACTGCAGAGAATAATGTGTCCCATTTTAAATTATGCAAGCCTAAATTGCAAGGGACATTAAAAGGTCATATCCTGTCCCTCAAGATAAGATAATTAACAAGGTTCTGTACTTGTGGTACAGTGCAAGAAGCATGTTATGCCTCTGTATTTTGATTCCACATTTGAGCATTTGCAAGGCAGTTTCCATATTGACCCATATGAGTTTTCCCAGCATTGAATATGTTGAAAACAAGTGTGATTTATATGATATCACAGTAGTTCAAGTTCTCTGAGCACATCTGGTTCAAGAACTATTTTTTTTTTCATGATGCAAAAGTCTGGCATCACTCACAAGCAACAGTATTTTCACCCTTTGCTGTTTCTATCATCTTTGGTAACAGCACTAGAACAAGCTTCCCAGAGATATTGTGGAGTCTAAATATTCAAAAGTTGTCTGGACACAGTCCTGGGCACCCTACTATGGGTTACAGTGCTCAGTCAGCAGGGTTAGACTAAAGGACCTCCACAGGTCCATTCCAACACCAAACATTCAATGATACTGTGGTTCTTCTCTACTAATGCATTCCTCTTCTATATGCTCATTCAGTCTATTGAGGCTATTGAGAATATGGAGGGCATGTCCATCTTCTCAGTTTTGGGGTCTTCCATGGGCTGAAATGTGAATATTTGCCCAGACATGGTCTTCCATGGGCTGAAAGACAACCTCACCACCACATATTTCCCCACAGGCTACAGAAGAATTGTTGCTCTTGCACCTGGAGCATCTTCTCTTTTCCTTCTTTAAAGACCTTGAGATCTGCAGAGCTGTTTTCCATACCTTTTTATACTCCTTTCTCAGCTCCTGCATAGCATTTTTTATAATTTCTTAAATATGTTGTCACAGAGGGACCACCAGCATCATTGATGGTCTCAGTTTTGGCCAGCAGTTGGTCTGGTTTGGAGCTATCTCAAAGGTGGGGCACAGGGCGGTCCCTGGTGTTTTTTCCTGGCTACCGAAACCTTGCTGCACAAACCAAATAAGAAGGAATTGTTTCAAACCTACATATGCTCCTCACTGTACAATCAGTGACCTTATTTCCCTGGACATCAAAAAGAGTATCCTGGTTTCTGGCCTGCTTCTGGACATATTTAAGAACGTAAAATGATGTTTTTTTCCCATCTGATTTCAGGTCATGCTATCAGAAATGCATACAGTGTCTCTTTGCTTTAGGTCAGATATATTTTATTCTTTTTGCTATTTAACCTCTAGTTTATGTGCTAAGTAAAAGCTTTTATCTACTGGATGGCATTTGACCTTCAATTGTCTCTTTTCTTTGTTGTGGAGCCTGGGGTAGTAGGACATTCATGCTTTTGTGCCAAGTCTATCTGTTTCTACAGTTTTGCTTTCATTGTGCTATCACCAAATTATTCTCTGCCTTCAAATCCTGTGTGGTTTTGTTTTGATTTTTTCCTAAAGAATTAGTCTCAATGGAGGTTTGTTTCTTTTTAACTTGATCTGAGTATTGTTTTAAGTTAATACTTTGAAAGAATTTTTGCATAATGTAAATATTTGGAAAGTGCAAAACACAAAATGTAGATTTTTTTCATATAGAAAGGTTTTACCATATTTCAAATACAGCCATGTAAAAAAAATCTATATATAAAGATCTATATACCATTACACTAGTGAGGTGATAGAGCAAGTAATTTTAGAAATAATTTCCAAACACACTAAAGTTAAGAAGGTAGTTGGCCTGGATTTATAAAAGAGAAATTCAACCAACCTGACAGTCTTCTATAATAAACTGACCAGCTCAGTGGAAATCAATGTCTTTATTTATACTTCCATAAGATTTTCACAGCCAAAATTATGAATTACAGACAAGAAAAATGGACAGTAAAGACCTGGCATTATGCTGGGCATCTAAGGGCAGAAAACTGTTTACTCTAAGGGTTGCGATCAAACACAAGGTCTAGCTGAAAGCCAGTTATTAATGCTTTGTCCCAAGGGTTAATATTGTAGCCAGCAGTGTTTAACACCTTCACTGATCACCTCCATGCTGGGACAGACTGCGCTCTCAGCATGTTTGTAGATGATACAGAAGCACAAGTAGTGTCTGATCTATCAGAGCAGTGTGTTGACATTCGCTGGAACCTCCTGAGGTTACACACAGGAATCTCATTAAATTCAACAAAGGGAAATACATGAGAGGAAGAACAATTCCAAGCATCAGGACAGGCTGGGGTCAATCAGCTCAAAAGCAGCTTGGCAGGAGAGGACCTGGAAGTCAGGGCTGCCAGCAAACTGACCGTGAGCCAGCAATGTACCCTTGGAGCTAAAAAAAGGCTGACAGCCTCCAAAGCTGCATCAGGCAGAGTGTTGCCAGCAGGTTGAGGGAGATTAACTTCTCCTGTCCTGCTGTTTTACTCAGGCCTGGTGAGAAACATCTGCACTTCTGCATCCAGTGCTGGATATGATCTGTGATTCAGCAAGGCACAGAATTCTGTGATTCTTTTCCTTACTGAAGCAAGTCTAGCACAATATGAAGAAGATGACTGAGATCTTGAAACACCTAACACACAAGTAGACGCTGAGAGAGCTGAGAGTGTTCAGCCTGGAGAAGAGAAGGCTTAAGGGGATCTTAACATTGCATTCAAATACTTGATGGCAGTGGAGAGTAAAGAAGATGGAATCAATTATGTTTCCTAATGCACAGTGACAAGACCAGAGACAATGAGCATGAAATAAAACACAGGAAATTGCACGAGGAAAAGCTTTTTATCTTTTTCATGACAGTCTGACTGAGTACTGGAGCAGGTTTCCCAGGGTCCTTGGTATCTCCATCCTTGGAGACAATGAAAACCTGATTGGACAGGGTCCCAAACAACCTGTTGTAGATGACCCTGATCAGCGAAGGTCGTTGAACTAGATGGTCTCTGGAGGTACCTGACACCCTCAACCACCCTGTGATTCTATATACAAATACTTCTAGTTGCTAATACTTAAGTTATTGAAAACACTGTGATTGGGAGGCATTTCTTGTTCACTTAAAAAAGTCATAGTTTCCAATGTCTTTTATAGAGAAGGACTGTTTTCTTTATACTGTACTTTATACTGTAGTTTATACTATTGCAAAACAAGATTGCCTTACACACCAGTGATTTACTTAGAAGACTCACTTATGTACTGCTACTATGCTATAACTTCTTTGATTTTTTGATTAACAAAATGCCTGAAAAGCATTATCTTTTCACTTAAGTCCCATGTAAGACTTCATACTCTGGAGGCAGTTGCAAAAGAAGAATCACTCATAAGAAAATTAGACAGAAGACAAAAAGAGAAATAATAATGATCAGACCCAAGGACAGACCTAGCTAGGAAAAAAAATCATCTTTGAAACTCTGATTTAGGTTGATTCTCTTGTGAAGCTCCCCACTCAGCAAACTAACCAACAGGTCACAGCTAATGTCACTATTTTTTCTACAAAGATCCAATGCTTTTTATTGTTATTCTTCTCAGTTCCTTGTTATTAATAATTTCACCCAACTTCTTCAGGCCTAATATCTTCACCCTAGTGCTGCAGATGTTGTTGATTCTCAGTCATCTTTCAAGTTTAGCTACTTGTACAACTCATTTGCACAGAAGCAGCAAATTAGTAATGCTTCACTTCAGTAGTTTATTGGAGTTTAATGTACTAGTTCCTCTACACTGCCTAAGTGAAACTATTTCAGATAATATTTAGGAATAGCTTTACTTTTGCAAGTATCAGTCACTTTGCATCTGTTGTACTGTTCTGTGTGGTGTTTCAGTAGATGTTTACTGAAGTTTAATAATGTTCTATTTACAATCTACTGAGGTGACTTTAATTTTCTTTTTTTTAACTGTGAGAATCAAACTGCTAAAGTTGAGAGAAGCAGCAGTTGTGTTTTTTCTTACCGATTGATAGAATTTCTGATGATTAGTCCTGCACTAGAGCTCACAAAGGATGTTGTGATGCCTAATGGCTAGAGAAGGACTGTGAATCAAAATCAAATATATGGATTTAAACTGCTGAATATTCAGATAGCATTTTGTCTTGTCCTGCTTTTCATACCCAAATAATTCAAATAATGAGATATATTATCTTGACTTAGACCATGACATCTTGATTACAATCATGAACTGATCAGCAATATTCCTTCAAATTCAGTCTTCCATGTCCATTTTTTTGAAACATGACAAGCTTTTGCAGCCATGCATGCTGTCAGTGTTGCTTGTTAGGAAATAAATCAAGCTCTGGATTAATCATATGTAACATTAGAAATTTATCACAGAAACCACTTTATCTATGGTTTTCCCCTCTAGGCTCTCTTTATAATCAATGGGAAAAGAGCAGCATTTTTCAGACTATGATTCATTTGACTTATTTTAGCTGTCTATTTTAGGTCAAGATGAATCATGATCTAGAAGTGCATATTTCTCATCATTGACCAAACTAAAAATGGAGATACGGATGAGATCAAACGAATCCTTGCAATGCACTTGATTTAAATTTACCTGAGATTACTTAACTGCATAAAGGCAGGACAGTACAAATTAAAACATTTTTTTTTAGCTAAATGGGAAAAATAGTTCACACTGGTCATACAACTCCATACACAAAGTCTGTATAGAAATCTGAAATTCCAGTTGAATGTTCAGGATGTACCAAAGTCCCACATTTTATAGATTTATTGTGTTAAACAAATGCATCTTGCATTTTAGGATGGTGGATTGTTATGGATTTAAGGAAAGTTATGAGTTTGATTTTCCAGCCATGAATACTAGACTAAAAAGGTGAAATCTTTCTACTGTATCAGGAAGATGCTATAACCAGTGGATATTGCCAGATTCAGAGCTAGTTAGCAAGAAGGAGCACATGGAGTTTTATTCAAGATGAGAAACAGACTGAGAATAACATCAGAGAAATATTATATCTTTAAAAAATATCTTCATTAATCAAAAAATACTCTCTGGTATTCAATAGTTTTTTTTCATACTTATTTTATGTTTCATGTCTTTGAAAAATTTACGTCTCCTTTTTATTTGCACAAACTCTTTCCCCTCATAATGTGTTTTTTTCTAGTTAATGATGTGTTTGGGTACAAGAGAACACACACTTGCCCTCCTACAAGATATAAAGAATTTAAAAAACACTTTCCTATCTTTTTATGTATAATTGAACTAGAATTTATTTGCTTACTTTTTCTGTACTTATCTTTGACAGTTCTGCTGGCTGCCTGAAATAGTCTAGCTACCTCCAAACTAATAATCCAGTGTTTTACAATTCAAATATCTTTGCATTCCGTGTATTTACAAAAATAGGTGTGCCTGCTTTTCTGCTATATTTGTCCATATGCACACACACAGACACACCTACAGCTGAACTATCCCAAACAGGACTCCAAGAGTAATATTTTGGTTTATTTGTTTTTCTGTGGAACCTGAACGCCCCACAAATAATGCAATAAAAATATTTTTAAGTAAAAAAATCTACTTTGAAATAAAATAGAAAAGTGTGAGATGTGTTAAGAAATAGAAGAATTTTTTTCTATTGAGAAAAAGACTTTATCAGAATTAAGAGGCATGTTCAGTCCCTTTCCAGAAGAAACAGAATTTTTAAGAAGTGTCTTGACTGTTGCAGTATGGATATAATGACAAAGGTGATCCTTTTCCTTTGCTATAGACACTGATCCACCTTAGTCTCAAAAATCTGATTAAGTAATGAAATATTGATGAACGTGTTGAAATATTGTCAAAAAGAACATAACTGTATAAAATCTTAAAGGATGGGAATACAACTTAGATTAAAAACATATTAATGTCTGTGATGTAGGAAAGAGACCTCTTGTAAAGGGGAAAAAGAAGAAAAGATCATCACAACTAATACAACTAAAGATTAACCCAATTCTAGTGGTAAGAGCAGTCATTTGGGAAATTAAATGTTTGTGATCCGTTATCCTAACATAGGCACATTTTCCCCATGAAGTTAAGAAAAGTAGGGTGCTTGAATAGGCATGTCAGAAGATGGATTTTGAAACCAGAATGTGTGTGCTTTTCCTCACTAAACTTTCCATTTCAAGTATTGATCCTCAGGGTGGTAACTCATGTAAGTGCAGCCTTCAAATTAAGGTAAAAGTAAAAATTATCATTAGGACTTGGAATTAAGTTAGATAATGAAATTTTACTTTTTTTTCTGAGAGACGATTTCCCTTCTCAGTCTACACTGTACAGTAGAAAATCTTTCTAAACTACATTAAACATTTTCTCTGTAATTAAATCTCACTCCTAATCCACCTGTTATTAGTAATACATTTCAACTTTTCCTAATTGTTTTATGTAAGATTTTTATCCGCATTAATTTTTTTTTGAGAGCTTTCTGGGTTTTTTTTTTATAGGCCTTTTTTCCTCACACTCCTTTGATTTTCCCTGAGGAAGAGATTATTTCAGCCTTACTGTATTCAAAAATTAATTTGTCTTTTACATTGAGTTCAATTCTTCAGTCACTTTTCGTTCATTTTACATGGCTTTATCATTCTAAACAAAAAGATTGTATCCCAAACTTTGTGAAATTTGGATTATTTCATTTTAGTAGTTCCTATTCTCAGTACTCTTGAGTATTTTGAATTAGATATTACATGTAGAATTTAAAAAACTCTTAGTACAGGTTGTAATTTCCTTACCATGCTCTAAATAAGTTTCAAGATTGAGGAAAGCAGAGAGAACTTGGATCTTTAGGAGAGATGTTCAAGTAATGTTTTCTTAGTGCCACAGGCAAAGTCATGCACTTCACTCCTAAGAGAGAAGAAACAATATATTTTCTTGTTATAACAAAACTCAATAGTAAATGCAATGGTGGTATAAAGAGATTTGATGGCAAGTTAAACAAGTATTTACTGCACAGAGGACAAGATGAGACAAAACTGTGAGAGAGATCCTCCTGTTGAGTCATGAGGTTCAGAAAGGACCTCCTTGCATTCTAAACTGCTTCTCAGAGTGCAGCTGGATTCAATCTAAGTCCTAGACTTGCAATGTTTTTATTGTGCACAATGATATATGCACAATCTGTCCTTTACACCATTTAGCAAAGATTGCAAAGACTTACTTACTCCCAATTCACTTACTGAGTATGTGATGCTGTAAGGAATCTATCACACTGGGGGAATACCTTGAGAGGTGTCCCTGCGCCAGGGGAGATCCTGGCATGCAGCCCACAGCCACAAGGAGAGTTAAACAGGCCCTGGGCCCTTACTATTTATAGAGTAAGATGATTGCCTAGTATTTGCATAGAAGCCATATTTTATTTGGCACATGTTCAAATTAGCCTTTGGCTGTTGTATTTCCCATCTCCCCCTAATCCACTTCAGTGGGGATGCAGCCATCATGACGAGTCACATGCATTAGGACTGCCACAAGTTGTTATCACTTGAGCAGGATTATGGGAATTAAAGGTCTGGCTGGGGGACAAGGAGCACACCATCACTCTCAACAGGTGCAGACTGTGTGGTACAAAGCCTTCCCAGACTCTGAATCTGTGCACCAAAGGTGAGACCAGGACGTGCAAAGTAAGAATTTTTGAAGCCTGTTTAATAGTTACTGTAATCCTTTGATTTACAGAATCTCCCGCACAGCACGACTGCTGAAGAAAAAAAGCAAAATTCACTTCAAAAAGTATTTCAAAGAAAGAAGAAAGCATTATACTTTTACTAAGTTTCTGCGCTTCTAAATTAAAAAAAAAATATTTGTATTACAAGGAGGGGAAAAAAACCCTCAGTTTCTTCAGATCTAAAAGGCAAGTATTAAAATTAAAGTATGGAAAACAATAGTATTTTTTTCTACTAAAATAAATCTAAAGCAGATCTTTAGTTAAATATGAAAACATTTTTTTCTGTAATACTCAACTCCACTAATTTTCTCATGGAGCTGTAATATTTCACGTAATGAAGATGCATTTTGTTATATCATTGATGTCTTTATAAAATTCTCAACAGGAATAAAAAAATCCCCAACCAACCAAAGAAACAAAACAAAGCAAAACAAACCCAAAAAAAAACCAAAAACCAAAACCAAAACAACACACACACACACAAAAAAAACAAAAAAAAACAAAACAAAAAAAAAAAAACCACAACAACCAAAAAACCAAGAACCCACAAACCAACACAAAACCCCAAACCCCAAGGCAGTAAGAAACAATTTTCCTAAAAGTTTGCATTTTTCCCATGAGATAAGGGCTGAAGAGAAATGCAGAAAAGGGAGAGAGACATTTATTGGTTCCTCCTCAGCCTTGAGCCTGGAAGCAGAAAGCATCATATTTGGGTGATTCTAGTTTTGAACTACCATGATTTTTTTTTTTTGTTTTTATCTTGAAATTCTCAGTTTTGGAGTAAGGGTTCTAGAGAGGTTTGCTTTGTCTACTCCTTTTCTGGAGCTAGACAGACTGTCTCCATCTTCACCCAAAGACCCTATACATTATCTTATATGTAGATTTAAGCATTCTTAAAAATTACCTGAAATTTTTCCTGCTTTTCCATTTTCATTCCTGGTATTTTGCCCTCCAAACGCCTCAAAATAACCCACAGGAACACAAAAGGGACCAGAATTTGCCTAAAATACCATTTTTCATGGCCCAAAAGTTTCAGTTTTGGAACAAAGACCAATTGATAAGTAATCTTTATTTTAACATGTTGCTAAATTCTAACTGGAAATTATTTTCATGTACTTCTTGAAATTAAGCTTTCAATGTTCACACTGAAGGAAGTTTAAAAACAGCAAGCCTATTTCTTTTCAGAACTCTGAAACCATGCATCAAGCAACACAGAAATGTAAATGAAAGGCAAATTTAAGACTAATTTCCTGATTTTTTAATCTAACTAGGAAACTGCTTCAGCAAGAAAGAACTGGAGCTACATTAATAAAATATGACGGAGGACAGCAAGGCAGAAATATTAAAACTTTTTTCCTGATACATGCTTGAAAAATAAGTGATTTTAATGATCTTAGAGTTTTACAGTCATTCTGGCTGCATAATACTACAGAAGAATATACGGCAAAATTTAGATGTAAACTCCAATTCTGAGTGTATTGAGTGGCCTGAAATATATGATATATCTCGGATTATTGCCATTGTTTCAGGACTCCACTGGCAAAGCTCACATGGACTGTTGACTCTGCTGCTGCTATTGCAGGTAGATGTTTATTGCTGTTTGAGAGTGGGGGTTCTACACAGGTGCATACTATCCTCATAAAATGAAAAATATGAAAAGCAGTGAGAAAGAAAGGAGGGATCTTTTTGCTAAATCTCTTTGGCCACCTGACCAACCCATTCCTAATTGTGGTATATTTCTGGACTTAGTTAACCCATACACAGTGTTCCAGGAGGAAAAAAAAGAAAAGGGAGTGGTTAGTATGACATCTATGCATTTACTGATCTCAGAATTAGACACAGAAGTTTTTACAAGATTTCTGCAAACAACATTCATCAAAGGCAATTAAGAATAAAGATGTCATTAGTGGTTCAGATAGTCCATAGTAACATATTACCTGGTGTTTTGGGAGGAAAGAAGAAGGCAGCACCTCTGTTTGCTTATCATCTTCATATTTTTCTCCAGGACGTGTTAGGTGTTACTGGCAACTATTGGACCAAGTGGACTTTAAATCTGACCTGTTACAGCCATTCTTATGTTCCTACATCTTCAGAAGCCTACAAGAAGGAGAAAATACCAGAAGCCAGGAAGGTGCTAATTAATATTTATGATTAAAGAGTCTGAGAAAAGGGATGTAAAGAAGTGATACAAACCTCAAAAATATCATGGTACAGCCCTAGATGATGATGCAATATTCCACTGCAAATAAATAACACCAAGTAGGAAGCAAAGGAAGGGTGTTCTATATAGCAAAAATTAGAGCCTTTACTCAATCTCTTATGCAACATCAGAAGAAGGGGAAAGAAGGAGAAAAAAAAATCCATTAGAAAATAAATGAGAAAGGGGTAAAAAATGAAAAAAAAAAGTGTTAATTTTAAGTTAGGACTGAAATACCTTCAAAGAGAATACAAATGACTGTGATTTGGGGCCTAATCTTAACAAAATACTTAATTGTTTTCTCACATTTGTAGCTTCATCCCAATGCCGAATAATTTTTTTGGTACTCACTGAATTTGCTGTAAAATGAAAATATATTTATATATAATGTAACAGTAAAACTGGCTCCTTGAATGATGATCTAGAGATCTAGCATTTATCTTCTACCAATGTGACCAGTAAAATCAAACATATTAAGATGCTCTAGTGGGGGCATTTCCTGACTAATTGGACTAATTTCTACTTATGGTTCTGAATCAGAGTTAGGGCCATGAGATTCTGAAAAGGATAATAAAAAATTATTTGTACAAATGATAACTACATAACTTCCATAGAATTAACCAAAAATTTTTGAAGGACAAATCTGAGTGCAGCATTCATGACGAAAAATGCTTCAGAGGGAGTAAAATGGGAAAACAAAACACAGGGATGCTGATGGCCAGGAATATCACAACTAAATTCCTTGCTTTTTCCTTTTTCCACTTACTTCACCTCTGCAAGTTAAACTTAAAAATTTAGTTTAAAGGCTTATTTACTGCTTTATAGCATTGATTACTCCAACGTCATTGTTCCTATTTTTTTCCCTGGTTCATAAATGGAAGTTTAATAAAGTTCTGTGCTTGTTAAGCACTTGTTGTTGACCATATTGCTATCCACTTAATTGTAAGGAAATGTGAAGAGACAAGTGTGCCAGAAGCTTTTATTATGGTATCAAAAACCAGCAAGCTATCTACACTAGCCAATTAAATGGCACTGCATGTCCCCAAAGTAGAAAGCACACAGTGTTACACATAAGTTGATATTTTATTCAGCAAATAAATCAATTCTTACACAACACACTCCATAAAACTAATCAAGCACAATATACTCCATATGGATTAGCAGTCCCTTCACCCCAGATATATTAAAAAGCCTGTAGAAAGCTGCTTTAGCACTCTATAAGCTAACACTGAAAGATGTTCCTTGGTATTTCACAATCCAATAAACTGTGTGCACTAGTAATCCAACACTCATTGAAACTACAATACATGTTGTGCATTCAAGCACTTCCTGCTTTCCAGGCCTCCCTTGACCATGGATTCATGTGATTTCACAGAACACTTTCCATCTACATGAATTGGTAAAGAAATCCATGAAGGAAACTCTGATGGATCAAATACTTCAACTTTGTAGAGCACTGAAGAACACACACATATTCCATTTACATATAGAGCTGACAAAAAACACAGTTTCTGTTACACAGGATATAATTTTTAATTCAGTTTTTGCCCATGAAATATTATTTTATATCCAGAATCATGCTTGTGAATGCAAACTAAAGCCAAATGGCCTTAGGGTGCCCAGATGCACAGGCTCCAGAGTGTCATCAGGAGTTCAGGCTGAGTCCTGCCCTCCTGTGGGCTTGGGAGAGCTCTTGAAACTCAAGATGATTTGAACGATATATATTAGATATAAAAAGTTAATATTTTCTTTACTGGAATGTTTCATTTAAATATTTTGTCCTGTCTCATTATAATGAAATTAATTTTGGATGCAACTCTAATTTCAGCTGTCTAAATAAGCACTCCACCATCACTCTGCAGCTGGAGAGAGGAGAAAACAGTTCTCACTGGGGCCTTTTATATATTTATATTCTATATTAGACAAAAAGATGAAGGATTCTTCCATACAAAGAGGAGAAGCAATGGTTATAGTACAATTTTGAAAAGAAAAAAGGAGCAAGCAGAATATGTGCTCACTAACTCAGAGCATTGTGATGATGTGGTGTGTATTGTCAGCAGTTTTCACATTATCATAAAAAAAAAAACCCTGGGTCTACTGCACCTTCAAATGAAGGAAGATTTATGAATAAACTATTTCTTCAGAGGCAGGATGGTGCAGACACAATGGCTTTAGCCCAACTTGGAAATCTCTCTCCCTGCAGGACAAAACTGTAAGGATTCTGAGAGCACCAAGGAGTGCCTGAGTGTCCTACGCTGCCCTCTCACCACCCTGTCCACTTCAGCCCTGTCCCTGCCACAGTTGCAATGTGGAATGCTGGTCCCCAGCTCCTCCTCCCAGCCCTGCCCTGCCTGAGCAGCCATGGGCCCCACTGAACCCATCATCATCCCCAGGGAGAGGTTCAGTGCCTAGGGCTGTGGCTGCCTCTGGCCCCCTCCTGGCTGCCCTGCCCTTGGCTGGGGCAATGGAGCAAATCCTGGTGCCAGGCCCTGCCATTATGAAGAGACCCTGACCCCTCTAGGTAGCCCCCCGCCCACAAGGAGCCACTGTCTCTCTCTTCTTCCTGTCAAAAATGCTATTCCTCACATATGCCCACAATGACAGATAAAAAAATTCTCAGCAGATCATGACAGTTCTCTAGTACTGCCAGGCAGAGTTGATTTTCCAATGTCAGAATTATTACCATGTATTTGTGACAATGAGAGGTGGCCAGTTTCTATGGAAGGAGTGTAGCTTCTTCAGTTGGTGTGCTGGCGTCCCACTCACATTGGAGACATAAGGGTCAAGGAAACTTAGGCTGCATGATATTATCAGCTGATACCGAAGTTCTGGAGCACTGTTTTTCATTGCAGATTTGGGAAATAATATGATTGCATATTAATTATTCTGCTTCAGAAACACTGGAGGTTTTGTCATATAAATTTGTTTGATATACATCTTTGCATGCCATATCATTTGATATTGCAATGACCGGAGGGTCTTCTTCCCCAAAGGGCAACAGACCTCTTCTTGCTCCCTTAGCAGCAATGTTGTAGTTCAGTGTATCTGACTACTTACATAAGACAAAAGTGAACCACAACATGGGTTAGACAAGCCTCCTGCACTGGCAGGAGTTGAATATTGAATCTGAGACTCTTTGCTAAATGTTTTTGTTTTTTCTTCATGTGACATTAAGGAGACAAATTTGCCTCCCTATATCCTAGCATTAGGGCTTGAATACCAATAAGGTCAGTACAGGCACAGGTCAGCCACACTTGGAAGGTCTAACAGGTAATTTTCCTGCTGTGATTTGATGGGCTGAACTCCAGAGTTTAAAGCTCCTTAATGGTACAGAAAATTACTGCCTTCACCAATATTTCTCCAGCCAGATTGCTGCCTTTTACAGAACATCCTGCTGCATTGTCAAGTACTTGCCAAATGCAGTGGAAACAAAACAGCTTCAGATACCATTTCAGGTACAGCCTCTGTATTTTTCCAAGACATAAATCTTCCATTTTTTTTGCGCAGAAAACTATCTGAAAGACTACAGAATCTTCCCAGAGCCAGAAGCAGGTAAAGTCAATGTAACAGTCAATAAAAGACTTATGTTCTTGCATTTTTTTATTAGCTTTCCCTATGCTTTCTCCTATTTTTCTAAATAATTCACTTGTAGCCTCACCTGACCGAAGTAGGTGATCCATTAATGGTTGTATTCATTTATTTAAATGCAATGCCAAGAGGATGCAGAGCACACAAGGCAGCAGAAGATCACTAGGCTGGCAGCTTTCACAAATCATCCTGTCTAGATTAATAATGGGCTTTGTTTCTTCCAGCCTTTAAAAATTGCAGCTTTTGAGTTCACACAGAAAAAAAGCTGGTCCTTCAGTTTGTAAATAACTACCGTCCTTCCACAGAGAGCAGCCAGAACCTACTGGAACATGGAGTTTTACAACAGGATTTACTTGTGCACTTCAGCAATCTTCGGAACACTAGAAAAGAGCTACTGGGATTAAAGCTATGAATACAGAAGCAGCAGATGTGAAGAAAATAGCATGTAAATGTATGATGGGTCAAGATGTAAGAACATGCTGCCAGCAATGAAAAGATGCTGTAGGAGAAGAGAAATAGTTTACCCTCTGCACATATTACACACACCGTGGTGAATTAATCATTCTGTGAGAGAAATGATGCTTAAGGAAACTTGCTTGGCTCTGAAATCTGGATTCCATTTTGGCACAGAATTTTGATATGAATATTTGCAAGTTAATTTATATGGACAAGACTGAGTGACTTACACTTAAAAACAAAAGTAAGAGAAAGATAAAGCAGCACGTGCTATATACAGGTTTTACTGTCTGAAAACATGAACAGGAATCAAAAGAATACAAAACTGCCTGGTTTTCAGGTTGTAGCTAGTTTGGGTACTTCATATGTAACTTGATAAGCCAGCAATGGTCATGCTACTTTAGTCATTGAGGGATAATTAACTTTGCTGAAGTGTGTGTGCTTCTGGGTTAATGATGTATTCAACATCATAGCTAAAGACAGCTCTTGCCCAGCTGCTTGATGTTCAAAACACTTGAATGGCTGAACATGCTCAGTGTAATCTATTTCTAGTAGTTTGCAGTCTGAGCTGAGCACTACAAATGCTGAGCTTTCTTAAACTGCTCAACCTCCTGGATGAAAAATTGCTGTTCTCTTTATTCTCTGTGCCATCTCTTCCTCATCTTCAAAAAAGGGACAGTTATCCTGTAGCTAGAAATGAAAGGTTCTGTTCTATTTTATTATTAACAGAAATTAGCAGCACCCCTCAGGAAGAGAAGTGAAATGCTTCTTGAAGCTACAAGGTCTATATTTTATTTTTCTATGGCTTGACAGTATGCTCTTTATTATACTGCTAAACAAATGCACTTTGAATGTTATGAATTTAAGTGTTGCTTTAGCTTAACCAATCCAACACCCTTTTCAGGGTGAAACAACAATGCCATTAGTGAATGGTTTGCAACTCAGTGCTAGTGCTTAACATGACATCTTTCTAGTTTTTATTAACTCTCTGAAGACTGTATGAAAAAAGAGTTGGTTTTACCAGTAAAAATATAAAAAATTCATAGATATTCCTCTTAGCTGTATATCAATATATTTGAACTTCTCGAGTTAGAATTCTCTCAGCATTTTTTTTCCTAGAGCACAAAACAAAGTAATACAAAAATGTGGAGGAATTAGATACAAATAGCATATAATTTATTTAGGCCAGAATAATTGAGTATGAAGACCAACCAAATGTCAACACAGACCAAAGAAAGATTCCAAAAAGTATGCCTTTGTAGAAATGAGACTTTGGATGGGAAAACAAGGAATGTGATGGTAACTAAAAAGTGGACAAGTAGTAGCCAATTACTCCACTGATCGACCACGTATATTTTCCCCTGACCTGGAGGTTACACTTACTAAATTCACTGAGAAAACCATCCTCACCTGAGCTTAATGTGTAACATTTGCACTGTTGCAGAGTGTTTGAAAGTCAATTATCAATGTAACTTCTCCTGTTTGGTCTTGATGAACAAGGCATGTTAGCCTCTAAACAGCATCTCATGCAAAGTGATATCTGCTTGGTGAAAAACTGAGGTAGTTAAATGCCTTTTCTACTACACAGACCTTGATCTCAAGTACTGTGTGTGCTGTTTCTTCTGCCGCCAACAGTTTTGAAATATCACCATCAATTTAATTAGAGATTTCTAAATTTGCAACAGTGTGAGGGTGCAATAGTGTGACATTCAATTAGAAGTGAGCTGGAAGTTCATCACTAAACTAATGATATTTCTTGAAAATTCATTAGTTACCCTTGAGTTGATGTACTACAAATACCTTTTTTTTTTTTTAATCACTTCCAAATCTGCGGCTTTTATTAAATTGTCACCTGCACAGTTATGAAACATCAAGGCAAGGCTTCTATAGTAGAAATGGATTGAATGGATTGCAGCATGATTTTCACATGTCCATCAGCCATGACAAGAATACAAGAAGAGGGCTTGTAGGATCCAGACCAATAATCTGGGGGAAACTGTTGAGAAAACAGATAAAATATCAATGTATGATGGAGCATACTGAGAAAACCTGTTGTTTTCAAGAAAACAAGGCAAAATAAGGTTTTCTGGGGAAAAAAAACAAAACAAAACAAAACAATAAAACAATACCAACAACAAAAAAGAAAACGTACTGCTATTATTTCTTAAAATTACATAGACACATGAATAGCTTAATTATGGGAGAGAGCAAGATCAAAGGTATGTTTACAATACATTGGATGAGATGAGCTGAGCTGTAATACAGCAAAAGGAGATCAAGCTTGGAATTTGAAAGCAAAAGACAACTAAGAAAGGGAAAAGCACTCATACAATTTTTAAAAAATAATCTTTCAGTCACTGAACTATGTTAAACAATCATCAGAAGTCCATATTTTTGAGCTAGCTCTTAAAGAGGAGGTAAGCAGAAAGTCTTCCTAAGCTATCTGTCCAGAACTTTTACAAATGACTTCCTTATTGCAGAAGAGCATAGTGATTGACCAGCTTTGAGAGTTACACTGAAAATACTGTAGCTTATAGAAATCTATGATTTAGAAGTTTATGAGTGTAACAGTCCAGATAAAGTGAAAGACTCTTGAACATATTTGTGTATACTAAGTTCATATGTAAAATTAATTGCATTCTGATTAAGAGTTTTTACTGGCATGACCATTTTTTGTAACAATAAGCTAATTTTACATATGATGTATTACCTTTATATGAATATATATATAATATTTCTATA
>WBNO01009355.1:0-22511 GCA_013400575.1 Peucedramus taeniatus
AAAGGGGCTAATGCTGCTGACCTTCTATTATACCAATAAGTGTGATGGTAACTGCATAGGATTGCTTTTAAATACTCTCTTGTTTCTTCATTGGACTTTACATAGATAAGGTGGAAAATAGCGCTAGAAAAGAATGAGCATGACTACAGAAGTCTCGAAACATACTCGAAAGGTATCTGTGCACTGTATTTAGCTATATTACCACCACTTTTTTATTTCAGATGGATTTTACAACAGAAAACTATTCCTTATCCTGCTTTTACAGGAAACAGAACAATTATCTTTCTGATTTTTCCCCTTAAAAGTTTAGTGCATTAATAACATAAATTTCTTAGTAGAAGGTCTTATCGGACATTAATCTGTGCCAAAACATGAGGCAATGACAATTGTTAACTTTTAGGAAAATTACTTGAACATGAGAGAGAGAAAGGGTCATGACTCCTCCTGTATACTGACATTCCAACATCTGAAAACATATTACCTGTATTTGCAGGGGCAACCATAGATTTCAACCTTTCTTTGCCTCCACAGATCAACCATTTCTGTTCTGTCATGTAAGTGTCAACTCATGTAATTAGGTGTAAAGAGGCGTGTGGTGCCAATATGTAATACTGGCACAGAATGAGGAATTCCTGAAAAATAAGTGACATTTTCAGGGTAATGTCAACTGTCCGCATAAACCTACCATTGCCTGACTTTTGTACTGGTTTATGAGTAGGCAAAATGCCATCCAAACAGACGCTCAAGACTTCAGAGAGGCAAAATACCATGTATGCATACTATGTGTTTGCAGGGAGCACAGCTCCTATCAAGAATGTCAACTCATCCATCTGTCACAAAAATCCAGGCCTGGAGTTACGGGAATGAGCCTCAAATGACCCATCAATAATTTGGATTAGTTTCTAACAAGATTCTTCCTCAACAGAGAGAAAAATTTTGACCTACTACCCCCTGTCCAGGATTACAGATAATCATTTTAACAAAGTCTAGTTAGTTTCTCATCTCTGCAAAGTTATACATGATAGAGAATGGTGACTATGCACCTGCTGCAATGCCATGCCAGCACATTTCATGCTTCAGTTTTCACACAAACTGGTTTCAAAAGTGATTAATGGAATTAGACTGGGAAATATCATGCCTAAAGGAAAATGCAGCAGAAGTCACCTATTTTAATTGGGTTAGAAGACCCAAATCAGCCAAATTTTTCAAGATGGTTGCTATAGCTTACATTTCTAACAGTAGGCTGAAGAGTTTTACCCTGCTGAGGACAGTACTGTGCAGAGCACCTGTTGACCCAAACACTGTTGCTCTGGAACCAAAGACAACGCATTTCTCACCATGGAGCGCCGCCCAAGTTAACCAGCCCTGCTGAGAATCAGCCAATTAACTTGGACATAATGTCCTATTTAAGGACAGATATTATGTTTTATATGTTCTTGGATTATCATACTTTAAGAAGTCATTGAGACACATGGAACCTTCCAGAAAATAGGAAAACTAAAACCAAAACCCAAACAAACCCACAAAACACCAAACAACAAAACAAAAGCAAACAAAAAACCACCCCAAGGAGTGGAAATATGCTGGTGAGAATAAATGAGCATGCCCAAAGAGAAAAGGCTTGAAAGACTCTAGAAATGTAGAAAGATTTGAACATTAACATTTTGTGCATGGGTTATGAAAAAGATTTGAAGAAGTGACAGCTAGAAAATAATTTCCTAAAAACTATGAAAAAGTGAATATGGTTTCTCTTAGTTAAAAAACCCTGAGTTTCAGTGGCTGGGCTAAGAGCCAGAACCTGTCAGCAAGGACACAGCCAGTGGAAGAAAAATAGTTTCTAATGCTCCTCCCCATGCCCCATTTTATTCTACTTTTCCTAATCACATTTACCACATTTAAACTGGCAAAAAAAAAGCTCCCTAAACTCTTCTTTGGCATGGAATGGCCCATGAACATACTATACCAGCTTCCAAAATAGGTAGGCTGGAGGCATGCTCTCTGTTGAGAAATTTGTATGACTTGTGCTAAATTCAAACTTTACTAGGGTCCTTGCAGGGCCTCTGCCAATTCTGCTTGGCCTAAAGCATATTAGAGATCTCTCTCACAGTTTAACAGCACAGGAAATAAAGTTCTGATAGCCAGGAGATCTCTCTGGCAGGGTTTATTTTACTATTTCAAGCAAACTCTGATTTCTTTATTCAGATTCATATATTCTATGTTTTAGTCTAAAACAAAAACAAAAACAAAAAAAAAAAAAAAAAAAAAAAAAAACCAAAAAAAAAAAAACAAGGAAAAAAAAAAAACACTAAAAGTAGTTCTGTTTGATTGTCATTCTTTTTTTGGACTGAAGAAAATCTATGTCTAGCCTCAAAACCCTGGCTGATTTTGAGTACTGTCACACCAAAGTCATACAATTGTATTAATTTCAACACCTGCAGGTCGACAATCTGGTTGTACAGCTGGTGATGTTGACAGGAATTTGGCTTTCACAACCATGAGACCCACTTTGAGGACAGAGGACTGGAAGAGGAAGAGGAGATGCTCCTTACAAAGTCAAGCCAAGACAATCTTCACAAAAGGCTGTCTCAAAGTGATGAGGTGAACATTAAACTAGAAACAACACAACTCATGGTATTGTGCAGTAGACTTCAATAGTGCTGGAAAGCAAAGGTTCAAGATGATGAACAAGGTAGATCTCAGAAATTATAGAATAGAGCAAAAGGAAATTCACTGTAGGCATATATGGTCTAGAAAGTAGAAGTATGCAAGTGAGTGAAGGTTGATTAAAAACTTGATATGTAAGCTTGCACCCCAGAAAGACAAATTTATCCTGGGCTGCATCAAAAGCAGCACAGTTAGCAAGTCAAAGGAGGTGATCCTGTTCCTCTACTCTGCTCTTGTGGGATCCTACCTGGAGTGCTGCATCCACCTCTGGTGCCCCCAACAAAAGAAGGACATGGAATTGTTGGAGTGGGTCCAGAGGAGGGTCACAAAATTCTAAAGAGGACTGGAGCACCACCTCTGTGAAGACAGGCTGAGGAAGTTGGGGCTATTCAGCATGGAGAAGAGAAGGCTGCATGGAGATCTCCAAAGGGGCCCGCAGGGAGGCTAGAGAAGGACACTTCTCACACCAGGAACTGGAGTGATAAGACAAGAAGCAATGGGTACGACTTGAAGGAGAGGAAATTTGGGTTAGATATTTTGGAAGAACTTTTACTGTGAGGATGGTAAGACACCAAAACAGGTTGTCATGGGAGGTTGTGTATTCCCCAACTTTGGCAGCATTCAAAGTCAGGTTGGATAAGGCATTGAGCAACTTGGTCTCAAAGGCATTGGCTCATGGCAGGGTGGGTTGAGACTAGATTATCTTTAAGGCCCGTTGCAACACCCCAACATTCTATGATTCTATGAGCTCACAAAGCCATGACATCATTGAGATTACCGAGACAAAAATTCAGATTTAGCAGCATTCTTTTTTCTCCAGTGAATATAGAGGCAGCTCAGAAAACTATGCCTAACTTCTAGATTACTATTTAGAGATAAAATCCATTGCTGCTTTTAGAGATTTTTTATTTTTGTCTGGTAAAGTAACCTGATTTTTAGAGTTCTGAATACTCACCTTCCCTAAAACCTACTTATTTGAGTGATATAAAATGGTTTGCTTAATTTTGAAATAAAAAGAAAGAAAAAAAAAGACTTTCTCACTCATATATGAAATGTGAACTTATATTGAAAAATAATAGTCTTTTCACCACAGAGCACTTACAAACACACACGTGCAATGAATACAGCTATTGATACCAACAAGTATGAATGAAAAAGAATTTGTTCAAAACTACTGTAGGTTCAGTCCTTATGAGGCAAGAGGTTAATCTGTCTGTCTATAGATCTGTTTTTTAACTCAGATGTCAGTCATGTTTACCTTGCTGAAAAGAGCAGAGCTGCAGCTGAGATGAATCCAGAGAACCCAAAAAGACTATGACCCCAAATATCTTCATCTTGTCTCTGTTTTTGTCAGTGCTGTGAGTAATATTATAGCAAGTGAGAGAATCCTATCGTATGCACATACATTGAAAAATAATAATTGTATAAGACTGTATAATTGGTGACAGCATAACATTTTGCTAAATATAATATACAGAACTGTATTTTTAAAATACCATAAGATACCAAAACTCATGCATAAGAAAAACCTGAGAAAGAGGTTAGCTCCGTACTCTCTGACTTTGACTTAACACACTTGAAAATCAACAGATAAAAGGGAGCAAATTGCTAGGGATCCAGAGTGAAGCTTTCAGAGAGAAAAGCAATTGGAGAATGAAAGTGAGACCTTTAATAGTAGTTCTTAACTTAGGCATGGGGATTCAAGAAAGAGAAAGAGAGGCAATTTCTGAGACCCAATTATGTGACTGCAACTTGAACTGCATGTGTAAGTGGAGAGGGAAGCACTCCTGTCTTTAAAGAGCTGGCATAATATTTTCTCTGTTGCCGACTTCACTAAACAAGGGAGAACTGTGGCATTTCAATGTCAAACTGCCTACACGCATTCGAGATGTACAACATGAGGGAATAGGAAGGTTTCAACAAGATTTCATTTGGATGCTGAGTTAGAATTTTCATAGGATACTAGGATATTCCAAAACACTTCACACTCACACATACTTTTTGTGAAGAATTAGACTCAGAGCAGACAAAAATAAAAGAGTTCTCCACCTATCTGAAAACAAAGTATTTTGGTATTCTTTTCTGAAAAAGAGAGAAAATAGGGGGAAAATAATAAAAAAATAATTTCTTAGTCCTGTAAAATGAATCTATTTGCATTAAAGAAAGAGCCTATTAAAAAAAAAAAAAAAAAGATTAAGACCTCAGGCTTAGCTAAAGGCAGTTTTTATACAAAACTTTTAGCAAATGAAATCTCCACCTATGTGTGATCATTATGCAGCTGTGTAAAAGCATATTCAGAAAGAAAAAAACAAGACTTTTATTTTCTTCTGACCTTAATGTCTAAATGTACCCTCCTTCCTATTTTCTGGTTATTTGGGGTTGTGGTTTTTTTTTTGTTTGTTTGTTTGTTTGGTTGTTTTTTTTTTTTGTTTGTTTGTTTGTTTGTTTGTTTTTAATTTTTTTTATTTTATTGTTTGTTTGTTTTTTGGCTGGTAGGTTGGTTTGGTTTTATGTTTTGTTTTGGTGTTTGTATGTTTATGTGTGTATGAAGAAATTAGAAAAATTACAAGACAAAAGCAAGGAGCTCATTTACATCTCTTCAGAAATGTGGATGTTTCCCCTGTAATTATAATCTTACCTACACATTTATTCTTGGCCAATTCCAAAAATCATGATACTGACATCCATCTATAGAGATGGACTTTTGATCCAATGTCATACTCTTTTAATGTTCTTGCTGTAGCCATGCATTTTATGGTGACAACCACTCTTTTCAGCATATCAAGCACACTGATAATTCATAACTGACCTGTAATGGTTTCCAAGGAGGTGGTGGTGAATACTCAAAGCTAAAGTTAAGGCCAAGTAGTGTTCAAAATATCACTGCAGAATTTTAAGCAAAATCAAATTATTATAGATACCAGAGGAAAAAAAACAACTTGATCTAACTGAATATGTTGGAATACAATTAAACACTTATGTATATCCAGACTAATAACTTCCTTGAAAGAAACCAATCCCATGAAACCCACAAATTTCCTGGATCATTAACATTGGCGCATCATTTGGTGCTTCCAGTAATAGCAACACAATAAAATTCAGGTAACCGCTCCTAAAACCTGTAACTTTTAATAAAATTTTTAGCAGAGAAAAACCATTGTTGAGTTTCTGCATTACATGATGTATCTTACTTCATGTCTAGAACAATAATAAAAGAAGTTTTAAACATGTCACCAGAGGCACCAAGCAAAGAATGCTAAGGAGGTGAGAGAAAGGGGTATAGAAGAGATATGTCTTCAATTTCATGTTATTAAGCATAAAGCAATTAAGAGTTGGTGATATATTGAATCCTATTACCTGTGGCAATTCAAATGGGTTTTTTTAGCTGGTAGGGATTTCAACAGAAAATTTTGCAATAGATTTTATTCTCTGTGTGTGCATGTGCATGTGAATATGCATGCATATAATACTGAGGAGGTCTAGGAGAACAATATTATACAAAGCAAGAAATTTGTTGGTTATTCATTATTAATATATCACAAGCCAAGAATATTTAGGTGCTAAATGTTGGAGGAGAGAAAAAAGGCTCATTAATCTTGTACATTGCTTGCCACAAGGAAATTTCAGTGGGGTTGTGACAAGAACAAAACTGCACCACTCAGTGACATGCAATCAAAACCTTATTTGCTCAGCAGGATGGGTATAGTGACTGAATAGCAACCTTGTAATCTAAGATTTGTATTCTGAGAGGTGCACACACACACGCACAGACACATACACACATTTCACACTGACACTGCTCAAGGTTCCAGCTCCTCTGGGTTTGTTCATCATGAATTCATGATGCCCACTTCTGGCTAGGAGCCAGGGAAATCCCTACTAAGGATCCTGTGCAGGCACAGTATACCTGCTACTGAAAAGCAAACCTGCTGTTATTGCATAGCGTAATGCCAGGCTTGATGCACATCATCAGTTATTAGCACAAGAGATAAATATGACTCAGGAAGATTTTATTGCCTTTTTGTTGAGATTTTTATTGATTTTTCAAGGTCTAATGGTGATGGACCCCATTGTCCCCAGGATTCTCCTGCCCATTCTTAAATATTAAAGTATTCATTATCAACAACTTACCCAAGCTAATCATTCCTATTAAGATCTGATTATTAGGGTTATTACAGAAATGCCTCTTCCCAAATCAAGGTGCAAAAACAATAGAAAGGATTTTATTTAACCTTAGGAAGGACCGCAGATGTTTTACACTGTCTTTTGCAACACTATGGCTTGTTGCAACACTGTATATCATGTCAAATATTATTAATAATTTTGTCATACTGGTCAATGAGATAGTTATGGTATTTTTAGATTTTAAAAATATCACATATATTTATCCCCACTACTCACTCAGATTAATTTAAAAAGAAAATTTAACTTTGTGATCATCTTTAGAACTGAAAGTAGTCAGTTTTTACTTGAGAAGCAGTGTTAAATGACAGGACTCCTAAAGACTCAGTCTTACTGAAAATCTTGTAACATGTTTTGAGGGAGTCTGTGACTGTATAAACACATGGGGATACCCATATATGTTCACTAATGAAATACGCAACAGGTTTTATATAAAATCTTACTGTAATCAGGTATGTAAAATCATACAAATGCCAAAAGATTTCGGCAGAAGGGACATGAAAGATTATCTAGTTCCAACATCCCTGCCATGGGCACCGACA
The DNA here is from genome assembly GCA_013400575.1 of Peucedramus taeniatus. Taxonomy (NCBI): domain Eukaryota; kingdom Metazoa; phylum Chordata; class Aves; order Passeriformes; family Fringillidae; genus Peucedramus; species Peucedramus taeniatus. Next base: position 7,389 of record WBNO01009355.1, read on the forward strand.
CCTTCCACTAGAGTAGGCTGCTCAAACACTCATCCAACCTGGCTTTGAACACTTTCAGGTATGGGGTATCTACAACTTCTCTGGAAAACCTCTTCCAGTGCCTCACCATCATCTTAGCACAGAATTTCTTGCTAACATCTAACCTATAGCTATTCTCTTTTAATTTAAAGCCATTTATTCTTGTCCTATCACTTCAGGCCTTGGTAAAAATTGTATTGAATGACTAATTGGATTCTAAGAAAATGAAAAAGGTGTTTGAAGCTAAATGACCAAAATTACTGCTCTGGAAAACTGTAAAAGGTCTTCCTATATTTTTTCTCCTTTGTCAAAGATTCCTCTCTAAAGTGGTTAACATTTCAGTTTCCCAATAGCCATTAATTTTTGGTCTTCTAAATTGCTATATGATAAAGCTATTTCATATTTTAATCTTATTTTTGTCTCTTCAGTGCCAATATCAATGTGTGTTAGCTGTCTGAATAAACAGAGGCAATATACCCCTCTAGTCTGCCTTCCCATGGATACTATTTAATTTATTTGATAGGATTTTTGGGTCATAAAATGACTAAGGTGTCCCCTTTATTGTCCTCTGCAATACATTTTGGACTAACAGATAAAGTAGCTCAATTCTAGTGCTTTCTCTACTTACTCATTACTTTTGTTCCTTGTAAGTTATGTTACTATTTCAAACACTGAATCCTTCAAGCCTGAGCCCAATGCATATTATTCTGAGCTACCACCAGGTGTTTTGAAAATACATCATGTAGGTTTCTTGGTAGTTTAAAACTTACTTTCTCTTGTGGAAAAAATCATTATACACATTCGAGAGCTTAACCTAGAAGGGGTGAAATACACTGCATTTTTAAATGTTATTTTCCAACTAAAAGTAAAGAAAATGCTGAAAATTAGGACTGTATTTTGTCAAAAAATGAAAGCAAATACATTAAACATTGACTGAAATAACAGAAGATTCCTGAATGCAATCCATTTTGCCCAAAGTAATTCTCTAGGTAAAAAAATGTGCTTCATACTAAAACCGTTTATTTTTTATGTCTTATAATAAGCAAGCTCTAAGCACAGTTCACTATGTGATAGATTTCCTTCTACAAAGTTTAGCCTTCCTCAGTCCAAACCTGTAGACAGAGTTCCTTAGAGAAATTTATCAGCAAGGGCCAATGACAGAGAGCTCACAACTACTGATACTTCTCGTGCATTTTTACATAGAATAATTGCCCTCTGAAAAGAACACATGCAAACATACAGAAAACTCCAAGAAAACATTAATTTACCCAGAATAAGAGAATATATTGAGATTCATAGAGGAACTCTAACACTTCAATCAGAATCTAATTCTTAAATCTGTATAGAAAATAAAAGTTAAAAACTAGTGTGTTACCAAGAGGTGATTGTATAAGATTTTTTAGTAGCATACTAATTTATCTAGTACATGGAAAAATAAGAAAAATACCTCCCACTGTAAATTTGCATTAATTCATAGTTCTTTTCACTGTCCAATTGAATTACCTTTCACTGAAGTCAAGACAGAAGAAAAATATAGAAATATGTCTCATAACGCATTATGGGATTGGCTCCTCAACAGTGTGACTAATAGAACAGCATTTTCTTGAAATTTCAGGAAAATTATCAATTAGACAAAAAGAATATCCAGAAAAAAAAGTTATTTTCAGTATTATTCCCTACTTGATTACTTCAAGGCATTGGTTTAGGAGTGGTTGTTCCTCTGATTTTTGGCTATGATTATCTAGGATGTTAGTCATACAGGATGAGCAAATCTTCACTGAAACCACAGCAAAACAAGTTTTAAGTAACAAAATATACACCTGTTTATTGCTTAACAACTGGGCATATTTTGCTGACTTTCTGCTGCTACCTCTCTGCTCTAGAGCATTTTTTCTGACATCTGAGGAGTAATGTTCATTACATGTGCATTACAGCACTGCTTATGCCCATCTGTGAAGGGCAGTTTGTTACCAAAGCAGTTAACTCACGTTTGCCCATTTTGATAAATAATTAGAGCTCAAGAGCTACTAACTAAACTCAAGGTCATATGATCAGGTGTAGCTGCTTGCTAACTGAACACCTACCTCTGAGCTGTCTATTTCTTCCTGTCAGAATGACTAACTCTGGCACAGGTGTAGCTACTTGGACTTCTAAACTTAGAGTAAGTGTAAGATTCAGTCCTTGGCACCCAAAGAGTTATGTTTTGAATAAACAGAATAAACAGCACTATGAGGGGAGAAACAGTGTAAACAACTTAATCTTGAAGTCAGGAGGTTGACAGAAGTCTCCGAAGTCAGGAATTTAGTGTCCTGGGTTTGTGCCTTGATCACTTCATGCACCACACTGCTTGTACTTTACTGTCAAGAAAAGAACAAAAGATTTTTAAACATAAATGTATATATATACACACATATGCATGTGTATGATAGGGTGAAACACACAGACACACTTATACACACAATATATACATTTTTTTTTTTTAAGTCAACTCCTCTCTGTAGTACCTGTTGTTACAGCAGTTAATCAAAAATTGGGATCTGGACAAACATATCCTGATACCATCTAAATTTAAACCATGATCTTTGTACTACAGGACTGGAGAGAAGGGGAGGAGGTAGAACTGCAAAGTTACTAGGCAGATGCTGCTTCAACATATCATCTTCTGATGGACACTTCAGTTTTTAGTGGGAAGATAGAAGGAGAAAGTAAGAGTACTGAGGAGGAAAGCCAATTAAAAAAAATGCATATATTGACCCATACAATAGACAAAGACTAACAGTTCTTTTACTAGGGTTGTCCTAGTAACAGGTGCAAATGTAGTAGTAGTATGTCATTGCCAGATTATTTTCAATAGAAGGATAATTCATTATATCATTGTTATCTCTGTTGAAATCTCCTTTTTCATGACTTAACTGGCCTAACTATTCATAAAAGTGTCTTAAACATAGAAAGCCTCTACACATTTATCTAAGTTAGAGCAGCTGAATACCACCTGTGGCTGGGAGTCCCAGCTTTGACACAGTAGAGATAAACAGATTCTGAAGTAATGAAGCTCTTCTTGGCTATCTTATGTGAGATATCTTGGGTGAGCAATCTCTTTTATATTATTTTTACAGGAAAAAAGTGAGAAACTGGTTAGAGAAGATGCTCAGCTGCTAGGTGTTGCAGTGATGCTTTCCCTATTTTTTTTAACCTGGCTTCTATTGTTTTATTTTTTTCTACACAAAAGAAACATTAGACTGTTGTGTCATTTAGACTCTGGGAAGGCAATTTCACATATCAACTGCAACCAGATTTGTGATTGATGGCAGACATTAATATCCTCTAACATGGAATTATATACACAGATACATGCACGTATTTTATTTAGGTTCATTAATCTAAGTGGTTCAAGGACAGTGCTTCTTTATCAGGTTTTCATAAAACAATTAATTGATGTAAATTTGCCTTCTGTTCTGCACCATGTGGATTTGAAGGTTCATAAGATTCAATACTGGAACTCAATAATGAAAGCTAATTTCATGATTTCATCATCTGTAACTCGAGGTTGTGTATTCATCAACCCAACTCCGGAGTTTTTCTGGGCTATTTTGAATAGCTAATGTGGAATAAATCTTACCTTTACAAGAAGATTATACTCAGAAGGGATTGGAGAGATAGAAATCTGAGTTTTAAATGTTTGTGACCCATCTGCTTTGTATTCACTCTTTTACATTCAGTACATAGTGTCTGATACTTTGTCAAGCACAGATTTATAAAGATCCACAGATGCTGCATATCTCACTTTCTTTCTTCAAGACTATTCAAACTTTTGACTAGCCTTGGTGTCGTGATTAATTCCTTTTTTCCTTCACAGACCATTTCTTCACCTTAATATGCTTCACCAATGTGACTTCCTAAAAGACGTGTCAAAGAGGGAAGATGTATCCTAAACACGAAAGGCATGTTTTGACTACAATACAGTAATTCAGAGAAACATACAGAAAACTATGAAAAATATATTTGCTCTAATAAGCAGAAGGGAAAACACAGAGTCCCACATGAAACTTATTCTGGTGTTGGTGGCATTCAGTTCCACACTTAGTAGTAAGCTGATAGGGAAAAGAGTACTAACATCTGATATTGCAGAGACATTCCACTCTCTTATGCTGGGACAAAGTATGGTATTTTAATAGTATTTTAGACAAATTGCCATTGAATATTTTAAAAAAAGCATAATTAAATACTTGACAAAAGACTTCCATGGTGATCCCCAAAATTTATTGCAGTGCATTTGTACATGGATTTTTCTTGTACAAGTTGGTGAAAGAAAGTCCACTCTCAATTACATATGCCATGTATTTTTTCATAACAGTTTCTGACCTTGTTACATACATCTTCAAGACAGTGATTACATTATAAACACATCTTTTCTTTAAAAAATTTCATAAATGGAGGCAACAACACACACAAAAGTGCACAGATGTTTGTTTTGTAATAGAAATGAGAAGGAACTGATTAAGACATCAGTGTACGCAATAAAAGACATACATTAATCGCTTCATTCTGTTTATCCTTTTCTGATCTGGACTTTCTATTTATGGTTCTGCTTTACAAATTACTTATTTACCATCATGCAATGAAGATCAAGTTTTGAAATCTTTACAAAGCACAGCTTTCAATGCACAACTTTTTTTCTCTTGGCCATTCTGAGGTATGATTTATTCTAAGCAACTTATTGGCTAAAACAATGGGGAAAAGGGAAGCTGCATGCACAAGAATTATCTGTCCACACAAAAGCCTCATATAAAAATGAGACACTCTTTAAATTATTTTAAAAATAATTAATTAATTAATTAATTAATTTCATTATGTTATACATGATCAGCTACTCTAGCAGCCACTGTTTGGAGGAGACTAACTCCCCAGTCATCACTGAACTTCACACATATGTGATATGGCCCAGAATTTCAGGGTGACTGTGACCTGGTAGTCTTGTAGTTCGATATAGGGCTTGTACAAGTACACCTGGTCTTATCATGGATTCACTTCAAAGAAGGGCCAACCCTGCAGTTAAATGAAACGAAAAATTTGTGCAGTAATTTTTCTGTGTGTTCTTGTTATCTTCTCTCTATGTGACATGTGTTGGAGGATGATTCACCAATGACTGTTGAATTGGACTAGCCCACGTGTAGGAGGCCACTAGCATCTGACCAGAACCCAAGGTCTGAGACAACAATTGGCTAAGCATCCCAAGGTCCAGGCATGGATGTCAGACTTAAAGCCCATGAAGGTGGGCTGAGGTGGTTTTGTCAATCAAGAAAATGGGAGTATGTGCATGTTTCACTGATTAGTTTCAAAGCTGGTGAGACACAGAAGGGAAGAATCCTGGGCTGTCTGTGCTCGGGTGTATGTGCACACTGCTGGTGTTTATGTGGATGCTGGATAAGGCCATGCTGTCTGTGCATTGACACATGGCCAGTCACGTCTGTTGTGCTGATCTTTGCAACACTCATGTGTCCTCAGGTATTGTCTGGATCTGGAAATGACAATAGCAGCCAGCAGACTGAGAGGAGAAGTCTTATGGGTTTATGAGTCCTAATCCAGCCTGCCCTTAGCAAAGTCAGCACTATTTCACTTATATGAAGGTTCTCTGCAAAATATGTCACAGTGCTACTCATACAAGGAAGGGCAAGAACTTCTTTCCAAAGGTAACTTACCTCCTGCTCCCTCAAGCCCTGGTGAACAGGTTAGCAAAAATAATCAACTGATCTAAGTCCCTTCTGTGAAGACAAGGATTTCATTTAGTTCTTCCATCTGGTCTATTCCATGATTCAGGTGCTCAAAGGAATCCCTACAGCAGCTCCTTCCAACTATCATTTTGGTGTCTCCTCAAAAAGAGTAAATATTAGGTAGTCCTTGATAGTTATGGAGAAGGGTAGAAAAATACTGTTTAAATATCTATTAACACATATTATTTTCTCAAACATTTTAAAGTCAATAGTTTGGCCATTAGTTCACATAGGAGCAAACTATATAAATCACAAACTGGCAAAATCCTTCTCACAGGATTTTTTAAGCCTCATATTGGTATTTGACTTTTAATGAATATTAAGATTTACTAATAGAGAGAAAACAAAATTGTTCCTATTCTCCTGTCCCAGGTTTGCTGCATTGTTCACCATCTAAGAATGTGAAGTCACATTGCATTTTCAAGGGTGCTAAATGTGAACATGCACGTATACATGCACAGCTAATGTAAGCCAAAAACACCTATCTGTTTTTACATTTGACTTTAACAATATGATCAGGTTAATGATACATTTAAAGGTAATGAACCAGTTATTTTTAGACTAAGCAATAAGCACACACACTCATTTTACTGTGCAAATAACTGCTCACTGTTAGTGGCCTTTGTATTGCTGTTTGCACCTCTAAATTAATCTTGAACAGTTATTAATAAGAACTCATGGAATGTTTCTGTTGATGCTTTCTAAAACTGATCGGTACTCTAAAGAAGTGTAAAATTGTGCTGAAAAGTAATTTCATTCATTTATTATGTATGTATCCTTAATGTGATACTGCAGAAAAATCAGCAACCTCATAGTGTTATACAGAAATTTCTGCAATAACCAAAAGTATATGTTATTTTTTGCCTAAGAGAATATTCTTTATTCTGGTTAAATACAGGAAGACTTGGCATAATGACTGATAATAGCAGTGTGAGAGTAACAGCTAAATTTTTGGATTGGTGAAGATGAGAGAAGCCAACAATAGAAGTATACAAACTGTACCACATATCCATGTTCCAGAAACATTTTATGGCTTAGTATTCTACAAAGAACTTTTTAAAAGGAAAAATTGGGGTTTTTGTTGTGCTATACAGATAGCAAATTATGTTTTCTTTCTGAGTCAACTGTGCCATTCATGTAACTCCTGACAGAAATAAGACAAAATTCCCTTGGTATTGCGAAGTGACTTCTGCAGCTAAAATTATTTTGAGCAGAGATTAAAAAATATTGTGAATAGCCAAACTCTTATGTCATGTAAGCATGGTGCAGAGGTAACACACCTATTTGTGCCTGTGAGCAAAACAGATCATCAGATATTGCTCCCGTAGAATCGTATCTGTGTTCATGGTGGCTGTATTCAGATCTATCTAGTTATCACTGAAACCCATGTATTAATGAATTCAGGCTTTATACAGCACCAAAAAAATGTGTCAAGTGCCAAACAGAAATTGATTCCAAGGTGGACAATGCAGTTTTCAGGAAATGCAGCATTGTTCATCTACAGACGATAAGCCACTGTCTAAATCAGGACTTTTTCATTAAATATTTTCTTAAATATACCCGTCAATGGAGAGATATCTGTGGTGAATATGTAAGGAAAACTTTTGGCTGATGTGAAATCACACATAGGACTTGTTTTAAAGCTAACAATTGACAGGTATTCTGCATAAAATTTGTGTTTAGGCTACCATGCATAGCTCACTTGTAACTGACCATCACCACTCTTTTGTTAGAGACTGCCTCCTCTCAGTTGTTGATTCTGAAGACACTTTAATCAAAACAAATTGTGTTACTTTAAAATGTGCAAATACCAAGTCTTCTCTAGTCCAGATCATTTTGACTGATGCAAATTACAGAGTACTTGTAACAGAGTTTGTGTAAGGGGATCTACTGGGGAGAATAATGTCAGGCAGAAGGAAAAGGAACAGCAGGGCTAAACTGGCAATGGTAACCTTTTCTGTTAATACAGCCGAATCACAAAAAGGCTGTTTATCCACAGGATAGAGGGACCAATGGCAAGTATGCAACACCAGAAGCAGACAACTGACACTAGTTTTGACAGGTTGGGACATAAACATCAGTAGCAGTGCAATCCAGAGATCAGCAGTGATATAAAGCTGAATAATGAGGCACAGGCAGAGACAGATTCATGAAGAGTTCCAGTGCTTTCGCCAAATCCATATTCCCTTGCTATAAGCAGATATTGCATTATCAGATACAGCCAGCTCAGCAAGATGTCAAGGGTGGAGAAAGTCATTGCTGTGTTTTAGTGTGGGAGTGACAGCCATAGGTTTAACAGCACCAGATGGGCAAACCTGTGGCATCTGAACAGTTCAAGTGTGGATCTGCTGCAGAAACTGTGATGTGAATGGCTGCGGGCAAGCTCTCCTGGTGGAAAGCCTTCTGGATCTGCACCAGAAGTGAGGAAATGAGCCAGCACTGGCTGTTTAAGCCAACATCAGCAGGTCTCTCAGGACTCAGCTGTCTGCTCATCCCACTCTCAGTCCACAATAAAGTAGTGCATAAATAACTGTCTAAGGAACGGAGATATCTTCTGTATGTGAACTGCTCTTGGCTCCTCTGCCATAGGAAGTACATGACTTTGGGCTATAGGAATATTTTTCGGTGTTGAAATCCTTGTAACCATGCCTGCACTACTCAGCATACACTGCTGACCATTTAAAAATATAAATACATGTCTCTTTAGGCTGTAATAATCAGTGTTCAACTGAAGACAGAAATCAACAATGTAGCTGGTTTTGTATTGAAATTGATATAAATCTTGTTTCACTAAATAAAGGGAGCAATAGACACATAAATCACTTTTACAGAAAATTCAGGTCAGAGAATTTCTTAAGAACTTCCTCTTTTCGTGGTTCCCTAGCTGTGGTCTCAGCTCAAAAGCGAAGATGACCTCAGCAGTTAGCAGCCACAGAACTTCACACTGCAGCAATGCCTCCTCCTCAGTGCTGTTGAGTGAAAATGCTCTACTTTATTGCAAGTAAAGAGTCAAATCAGACACCCAGATTTTTTTCCCCCGTTGCTTTTCATGGAAAATATGCTTCTTTTCTTTTTAAAATTTTGGTGCAAAATTTTATTTTTCATGAAAAAACCCCAAATACATACCAGTTTTAGTTAAAAATACACAAAACCCAAAAAGCACTTGTGAGTCAATTTGCTAAGACACACACTTGTTGCTCTTGTTGTTAATGGAAGTATTCATCAATTTAAACTCAATTTTAGAGTTTAGAAAGAAAAATACCAAGAAAAATTGCTGAGCATCCTTGTAACTCAGAGCATTTAGACTCCCCAACAAGACCCAGGGCTGAGTTCATTGAATTAACTTTTGATCCAAGGTGTCATTTGAGTGTTCTTAAAAAGAGAGCTTTCCTTGTTTTACCTGTTAGTGCTGGGGTTCATTGCACCTTAAATGATTGAAGACCCAGGCATATGTGTACTGATGCAAAATACCTTCTTTGTGTCCTCCTAATGATGAATCATTAGCAGGAGTTTGTATCCAAATAAGGCAGATTTACTGCTACCTTTGTGCGTTGTGGTGATGCTGAAAGCAACTGGATTATGATACCAAAACTTGTTTTTGATCTCTCCCCTGAAAACTAGATAGAAAATCCAACAGAAAAGGCAGCTGCACAGAACAGCTAGATATTATAGTTTGCACAAATTTACCATTTGGTTGCTTTATTACTGGTAGTATTGGGTTTGGCTTTTAAACTCCATGGTGCTGTTTACCAGTATCTGAATGGTTATAAGAAAAATCTGTGAAACACAAAAAAATTTTAAGGTACTTGGCTAGAGCTTGATTTTTTGTTGTTTTTGGAGGTGCTTTAGAGTTATTTGTATTAGTAGTAGCCAAGAACCCAGCAAATTCTCAGAATAAACTGCATTGACCTAACTACATCAAACTGCCCATGGCTTAAGCAAAGTATACAGTCCTTCACTGGCAGCCATAGCTGCCAGAAAATGATGATACACTGCCAGTGTAATTTGCAGATGTTAGTAATGATGAATTCAGTGCTGGGCATAAAGGAATGTGGAGAAAAGAATCCCAGAGACTGGCCAGCAACATTGCATGTGGCCAGAATTTTTGACTGAGTTCACATGTGTGTTGCAATACTGTTTGTGCACCTTCTGTCCAGATATATTTGAACACACTAGGGAGTAACTTCATAATCAGCTGTTACCTGATGCCCATCTGCTATCCCAAATAACATGTGTCCTCTGTAACATTTACCAATATTTGCTCGTGGTTCATTACTTTTGCGGGATATGCTGTTTTGTAAAATAATAGATACCCATTAAAGCTGGTATTCCTATCCCCTCACCTCAGGCTTCTGAAAGTCTGGTACTTAGTCCAGGCTGCAATGCTGGTTCCTACTACAGTCAAACAAAAGCTAGGCATCTCTAAAGGGAGTTTTATCCTTTTCTAAAACATGTAAAATACTCATGGTGAACTCTTCTCTGAAGGCAATTTTCTGTTTCCTCTGAATATAGAGAGAACCAAATATCACTAGTTTAGGAAGTTAACCTACAAGAAAGATGAAGATTAATATTAATCTAACTAAATATAGTTGTCTATAACCTCAGGCTCTTTTAAAGTCTTTCAGGAGAAATATGTGCAATGCATCTCATTTTACAGTTAAATGCCTAAAACAAGTGAGCTAAATCACATACTAGAGCAATTCCTTCTTCTGTATTGACTATGGCCAGGTACATAAAGTCACTACCACAGATATTGCCAAGACGTCTTCCACCTTTTCTGGAGATTTAGTAATTACAACTTTGCATAAAGACCATTTTTCAGTTAGACTGTTGCTCTATGAATATAATTACTTTTGCCTATGCTGGACAGATATTACAGGGATAAACACTTTTAACATGTAAATATTTGCTTCCCAAATTCTTGTTATTGAAGTTAAGATTGAAATTTCAGATTTCAATCAACCCAAAATTCACTGAAAATTCTCATTGACTTAAGTCAGGAAAACAATTTATATTAGTAGAGAACATTGTGTGGTTTGGTTGGTTGGTGGATATTTTTCTTTTCTGAAAGAAATACATACTGTAATCAGGTTCTTCACACCTTAAATATACAAATACCAATGTTTCAACTTCCTGGTACTCTTGGTATAATGTTTCTTCCTTGTGTTTCCATAACAGTGCCCATTACCTAGAGTTTGTGAATGAAAACAGGAACAGAATCAGATCAGGAGGGGAATGGAAGCTACCAGCTGGGAAGGGTGCTTTTTTTGCTTTTTTTTAGTGTTTTTTTTTGGAGTTTTTTGGGTTTTTTTGTTTGTTTTGGGCTTTTTAGTTTTGTTTTGTTTTGTTTTGTTTTGGGGGGGGTTTGTTTGTTTGTTTGTTTTGAGAATTGCAATCTAAATTTAAGGTAACAAATGCTCATACTTTGTGACTCAATGAAGCTGACTAATTTCTAGAAGTGGTCAGCACTCAGGAATTGCCAACAGAATTCAACGTTTCATAAGAAATTCTATCAAAAAAAAAACCAAAACAATAACTTGTTCTTGTGGAAAAAAAACATTTTTTTCTTGAGTAAGTCAAGTATGAATTTCTTACACATTCCCTTCACATATGAACTTTTTTCATATGAAAGCATATGAACTTTTAGACCCCACCAACTAAATCACACAGGTATGTAACTCAACTTGCTGCATCTTTTGCTTTTAGCCCTCAAAATCCTTGGGGAAAAAGCCAAGGGGTGGTAGCAGAGTCATAATAAATCAGTGAAAGATTCTCAGCTGCTGTAATGGACATTGGAGTAGATATTGTGTTCACTCATGTACCAAAAATTATAAAACTTGCAGAAACAGGTATGTTTCTTTTTAAATTCTTTGGGATAACACATTTGTTGCTAAAATAAAACAAAAGAGCAACATCTTTCTCCCTCTGCCATGTCTTTGTCTCTAAGCTTACCTCCCCTCAAAAGTCAAAATGTAATAGATGAAGGGAAACTTTCTGCAGCCCAAGCATTAAAGGCGATAAAAGCAAATATGTCCGTCAGTCTGGCTGTTGAGAGCAGCTGCACCAGAGACAGTTGACCACCAAATGGTATCCTAGCAACCTACAGTAGCATCGTTATACATTCTGCTATCAAGCCAAATTTATCCTTTTCAATATCTTAGCTTCAAGAGATCAGGGATGAATACAGAACAAAGGATGAAAATGGTGCCTATGAGAAAAACAACATGGGGTTTTAATTTAAGCAGAGGTTATATGGAATTCCTGGGTAAAAGGAATAAAGAATATCACACTTTTGTGAGAAGGAAAGATACCTTCCTGTGGTAAGGCACTCAGACAATTATGAACCAATTTGCTTTCAGAATACTAATCCTGTGTATATTTTAGCTTGGAATAAAATTTGCAATATGTTGTCTCTAATTCCATTTAAATGTTTCCATTTAAAAGGGGAAGGCTGAGGGGAAATAATTTTTAATTATTCAAACTTTCTAAATCATAAAAAAAAAATCTAGGCAATTCTACCTATAAATTGTGGCTTTCAAAAAAAAAAAAACAAACAAAAACAAAACTGGTATTGTTTCTAATATTAAATCTGATAATTAAAGTTCTGTTAATAAACTTTCCAAATTGAGTAGTTACCTCTTTTTAGACTATAAATTGCTTCTATTCTTCTGTTATATTTAGAGTCATTGAACCTGCTCAGTCCGGATAATTTACCAATGTGCATGATGATCATAACTGTAAATAGCTTTGTCAGAGAGAGGAAAACTGAACCTGTGTGCAGATTAATTACAGGATGTTCCCTTTTTTTTAGTTTTCAGCAAATATTGGAAAAACATGCTAAGAATCTAGACCTTACCCGCCAAAAGGGCTGGACTCACGTCCAGAGTAAATTAGCATGGTTGCACCAGTTCTAGTTGAAATGAGGACCTCTGACCTCAGCTAGGGGTTTGGCTGAATGTAACAAAGCTACTGATAATGCAGACAGAACACGACCTCAAGCAGAAGCAGAACTGTCTCCCCTCAGTAGCAGATGCACTGCCAAGCAAGCAGTATGTTACAAATATCAAGGCAGTGTGCAAAGCTACTGATCACTGATCATTTTTAATTTATAGTCCAAACTTTATCCTTGCAGAGGACACTCACCAGGGGTTTACAAAGCTATGTTTTATGATATACTAAGTGGTTTTGTATGCACCAGAAAATCTGTGTGAAAAAGATTTCCACATGACACACTGCAGTAGAGGGCTCTTTGGAGACTTAGCTGAGGAATAAAAAAATCCACACAAGAAATCCAAACCACTAAATTATTCACTTTTTAAAATGGCATAATTGAAGCAAGTTTTTAATCCAAAATTCAGTCTCTCCCTTAATTTGTATTTCTAATTCCTTTTAATGATGTGTTTTGGATCAGGCTATTTAGCTTCCTCTCCTTTGTTATTTATGCAGATGACACCAATCCCCCCTCTTCTCCAAATATTCTGTCAATCTCTATTTATCACTGATAGTACCTCTTCATCCCATCAGTTGATCTCTTCTTTAGCTTCCAAGCAAAGAATCTGCCGTAGGCATATTTTAGTCTAGTAGAATAATTCATCCTACTCTGTGCAGTTCCAAATTTACCTTTAACTCTGCCCCAAAATGCCTGTGCATTTATGCAGCCAATCACAGGATGAAATAAAACATATAATCACCCCAAAACCAGGCACATTGGCATCTTGTAATCTGGCTGCCTCTATGCAAACTGAATGTTTCTGATTAGTGTTCCCTGAGCAATATATCAAAGGAACACTGGACAAGAAGAAGCCTGAGAGCTGACAGAAGAGCTGCCCTCTGTAGTCTGCAGCCACATTGACTGAGATCTGTAACATATGTGCAGAATGTTTGCCTGTGAAACAAAAATGTCTTCAGCAGCTTAGGATGTCAGCAGGACAACAGGCCAGACCTATTTAAAAATGCCTTCGATATAGTCAATAGGGCAAGTTATAGTCTGAAGCATACACATGAATACAGATGAAGAGATATTCAAAGTTTTTGTAGTCTCCAACACCAAGCATGCATTTCCAAACATTGTGTGGATTTTCAGAGCATGTAATATATTTATTTTGCTAATCTGATCTTTGTTAAGAGATGACTCTCTAATCCTGTTCACCAGAAAGAGAATACCATCACTGGTGAGAAGATAAAAGAGCCCTCAGTTTTACATTCTTCTTGACAAAATGTTAGAGGAAACAGACAAGTCCTTGGAACCATAGGGCAATACTAAAGCAGAGCAATTAAACAGAATTCTTAGAAAGGGATCAGAGTAGGCCTTTTGAGTTTTTATGTAATACTAAATTAATGTTTCAAGGATATTAACAACTTGGCAGCTAAGTAAGCAGAAGAACCACTTCAGAGAAATCATATCCCATAAATGCTGGAGAAATCCAGTTTGATTGATTAGTGTAGGAATTTATGAAGGTACTATATGAATTGTCAGGGGGGTTTCTGTAATAACAAAAGCTGGATTCAGTGATTAGGGTGGTCATTTCCGCACCTAAAATTCCATGTTCACCTAGATTATAATTAAATTCTGGGTAAAGCAGCTTCCCACAACTGAAATTCCTGTAAGAATTTGGTGCCATCTCTTAGGCATTTTAACCTTGAGAATTTTTAAAGTGGAAGATAGGCACAACTCCTTCAAGACTGCCTTTTATCTATATCATGCATCAGAAAAATCTGCACTTCATAAATCATACACAGTAAAGAAAATGTCCTATCTCTTGTGGGCAGAGTGTGAGAAAAAAAAATAAAAAGGAGGGGAAAAAGGCAAAACAAGACCCATACAATTTTAGCTGCAATTCTAGTTTGTTTGGCAAAGGAAGTTCCACTCATTGACAGGCAGGCCTTCTGCCATCTGTGTTAAGTGGGTGCATTGCAAGCACCTGGAGCTACAATGAATACTTTCCTTTTTAATTCTTTCTTGTAAAACAGATGGGAAAAAGCACAGCTAGTAGTGTTCTGCTGTGTTTAAATATGAGAAGACCATAATTTAGTCTCACTGTTGCCTTTCAGCCTGACACCTATATATTTGGACTCCCATGTTTTAATCAGCAAAAACATGTCAGTGTTCAGGAGACTGCTGTAGGGATCTACTTGAAAAGATCTGGAAAGAAGCCACAAGTGACCTACTGCTTATGCAATGGAAGTATATTGATTAGAGGAGATTATAGTTTTCTGAATGCAAAGCTCTAGTGTAGTGAGCATTTTAAGGGCAATGAAAGAAATCATGTTATCTCTAAGCCCTAAGAAGGTACAGGACAAATAGATTCACAGATGCACAAACTCAAATGTCAAA
>WBNO01009355.1:23656-100133 GCA_013400575.1 Peucedramus taeniatus
AACAACTTTTCAGGTTTGCTTTGGAATCAATAGGAAGGAGAGAGAGATTTTTTTTTTATTATTTTTATTAAGTAAATGTTATGATTTCTATGGAATAAGTAGGTGAGAATTGGTCAGCAACAACTGGAATGATGTTAAAAGCTGTTGAATTTTTCTGACAAAATATGAGAAATCAATAACACATGAGAAAGTTCATCTGTTTCCTTAGTTTTCTTTTTAGTATTTAAAAGTATTTTGTTCAAAGTATTACAGCCTATCTTTGATAAAGATGTACACTATATATTATGTATGATATTAGCAAAGTTCATTTTTTTATTCAAGTAGACTACTTGAATATTATATTGAAGCTAAATTTACAATTTATGTAAATAAATATACAATATATGTATAGGAACATAAGAATCCATTAAACTACTGAACTTTTAGATCTGGAGTTAATTCATAAAATTGAGTATTGTAGCAATTCAGTAAAAGGAATTTGGTTTTTTCAAAGAGTTGAATTCAACTTCTGAGAGGTTATTTCCTAATAGCTGGAGTCATAAAAGGAGAATTTAATAAAAAACAGCAGAAGAAGGCTGGTGCTACTACAAATCACCTCTTCAAATCAACAGTTTCTGATGCTTCATATCCCAACTGTTTTTAAGTAGTTAAGAAAAACTGATATTCAGTATTCTTCAGTGCAAAGAAAGAGATTAATATTTATGAATTATGACTCAGATTAAGATTTATATATTCATTTCACAAAAGTAGGCTTACTGAATCACCATTTCTCCCCACCTGAATTTCAGGTACCTTTTGCTTGGAAGGAAACTGAATTTAAAAATACATATTGTGCAGTGGGCACACTAAGTTTTAAAACACAACTTTTGATGGCTGAGTGGCAGTGAAAGGCAACTACCAAGTTTGCAAGTAGATTTTCTCTCAGGAATAATTTCCATTCCACAAACTGAACTTGGAATAACAATGGCAAGAAAATTTTAGAAAGTTGTTTCTTTTTTTTAATTTCATAGTTTTCCTAAGGACAGTGCATTCCCATTTATTGTTATTACCATTATCATCATCATCATCATCACTAAATATTTATGTAAATAATAGAGCTAAAGCGACAGGGCAAAATGAAAAAAAAAATACTTCTTAGTTCTAAACTAACTTGTTAGATTTTCTTTCTGCCAATGTTTTGTCTTACTTTCTGTGCTTTCTTCAGCATTACAAATTCTTCAATATCAGTATATAAATGCCCGAGACGTTTTTATACTACTCTGACTTATCAAAAAACTTTTGATCTCAAGAAGAACAATATTAATGTGTAAATACAAAAGTTTAATAAACCATATTTTTTTCAAAGTTGTTGAATTTCTAAATTTATAATATCTTAATACCTGATATGTTTCTTAAGGTTTTTTTAATTATATATCATGCATGTGCATCCCTCAGAAAATAAGGAGTCCAAAGAAGTCCTAAAGTTTTGAATTTCCAACACATTTGAAAACAAGGTAATATTAAAGCAAGATAAAGATAATATTTTTGAGAATCACAAAAATGCTGAAAAAAAGTGTTATTTTCACCATCTGACTTTATAATTATTTGTTAACATTTGTGTAGGATATACAGAATTTATAATTCTTATAAATATGTATTGGATGAAATTCTACCAGAATTCTTTGTGTAGAGTGTTCAGTTTGGGTTGGGTTTTTCCAATTTATTATTTTTAATATAAATGTCTCACATATTTTGAAAGTTTTATGTCAGCATTTAGAAGTGAATGATGGGCATGGTACTCCATTTTAATGGGCAGTAGTATAACCAAAGTTCAATCACTACACCTAAATAAAAGTGGGTATAAAATAGAAATATATGCAGTGCAATAAACACAATACAGTAAAAGCTCTTGCAAAATACTGCCCTTTATTTTCCTTCACTTTTTATACAATGGAAACTGTAGCTTTGGGAATCCTAATATATTTTAATGCAGTATGACATGTTGCTGTGGCCAACTGGTAGGCTTGCAAGAATAGGAAGGGAAATTGTCGTCCTAAACACCATGTCAGTATTTCAATTAGCTCTGAAATGTTGTGAGTCAGAATGCATCTGTCTGCAATCAGTAAGGCATTTAAAATATTTCAGGATCTAGCTCTTTTAAAGTGTGATCATATGCAAAATAGTTATCCAGTATAGCTTTTTGTCTGTATAAGAGGTGTCCTTTTTCTGGAGGGTTAATGTAATTAAAATTGTAATTGAATAACCATTTTTTAAGGTGTTCTAGTTTAAGAAATGTATTAGATTATTGAATAGTAAAAAGTAATTTCAATTTTGTTAATGTTTCTAGAATCATGGTTTATATCAAGTTTATATTAACTTTTTTTTCCCATCATCACTGAAACATTTTAAGGATGTCAAATAAACTAACTATTGTTTTATAAAGCATAAGAAAAGTGAGAGGAAAACTACAGCTCTCGTGTAAAAGTTAGGAAATAAATCAAAATGGGATAACTAGATACTTTACATTAGCGACTACAGCAGCAAGGCAAAGGATCTTTAAAATCTGTTATAAACTGACTATGTGCTAGAGCTTTTCCAGTCAGCAGCATATAATTGACCACAGTGCAGAAAAACTTTCTTTGAATGGGCTGGAGTTTGAACATGAACGTTCTGGGCTGGGGTACCCAGATTCAGGGGTCTGAGAGGCTGCTATTCCCCCAGCAGAAAGGATCAGTTACAAATGGAGCATCTTCAGACATAGAGATTAGCTGATATGTCACTTGATTTCTGGCACAAGCATAGAATTGAAATAAGCTAAAAACACTCTTTGAAAAAATAATTTTGTTTGTTAAAAAACAAACAAACAAACAAACAAACAAACCAAAACAAAACAAAAAAACCACAAAATTCCTCCATTCCTCAAATGAAGAAAAACAGCAAACACATAAGCATGTCAGAGAAAAGCTTTTCAGTAGAACTTTTCTCATTATTTAACACAAATTTAAGCTTATTTCTTCCTCATTCCTCATAAGGTTAACTGGAAAACAAGACTTCTATTTGCATAATAGTTTCAAGGTTTTAGATTTTTTTAATTTCACATTTGCATAAAAATGAAACTCAACAAATTTTACATAATTAAACATAAATGAAGTTCTGAAAGTTGATAGTTTAACCACACAATGTTCTGTAACTGTTCCTTTATGTAAAAAAATGCTCTTTTAAAGATACTACTGCTAACTCTCATCCGAGATGTGGAAGTTTAATTCTTGGTCATAATTTAAACATGGGTTTCTTGTATCCTGAGACTTTGCTTATTCATTTAGATATTTTTCTTTTTCTTCTGAATCTAAAACATATTTCAGCTTACATTAAATTTATAAAGATATCTGTGGTTTGGAGGAAAACAATTACCAATGAAAATGATAAGTTCGAGAATGCAGATCAGTTGCAAGACTTTCTTCCCAAGAATGTCTTCATTTTCAAAACTGAAGCCAAGATACTTTGTAAAGTAGGAACCTGAGAATGCAAAGCTAAAAAGTGAACAGTAGGAGAATGTTTTTTTGTGACTGATCACTGGCCAAAGTCTGATGATAATCAGATGACTGTAAAAAAAATATATATACTGGGTCTGATAATTTAAAAATAAAGCTGATTTATTATAACCTGAAGTTCTTCAGGACTGGATGTCTGAGGAATCTCTTTTGCTATCCATTTCCTATACAAAATTCTACTTCTGAATCTAGTCCCTCTTAGCCACAATATACTTTTCAATACATGCATTAAAGTAAAACATTTTGAGTGTTCAATCTGCCTGTAAAAAACCCAACCCTGAGATTGTCATACTGTTTATCGAATTTGGAAAGCTATCTCTGACTGTCATAATAGAAATTTTGTGTCTAATTTTTATTGATTATCTGATCAATATTTAGAAAATTAATCTTTTTTTTCAACAGTTTTTTTTGCAATAAGTGGACAGAGAATTCCCTAGATGAATCAGTAAATAATCTCATTATCATTGTATCAGATAAATACAAGGAGATATGAGATATCATTTTCTTTGGCAGAGAACTGGACTGAGTGCATGTCATTACATAGTTTAAAATAAAATAGATTAAAGAAAAATACATTTTACTATCATCTATTTTTCTACTGTTTGAAGTAAAAAATTAAAAGCAAAACAATTTAGCAACAACAGAATTTTAGGGGAATTTTGAGCATCTTAATTCATTACAGGTACATCTCAGAAAGCTTTGCAAATCAGATTCAACAGCAGATTTAGGCAGAGAAAGTCAGTTTCAAGACATCAATGGACAAAGAAGTAGAATAATAAAGATGCTCAATATTACAACTAAAGTTTTGAATGTTTTGTTACCTCTTGCTTCTGCATGCATTTCAAAGACTTATTCTGACTTTAGCTTACAGAAATGTTTGCAATGTGTCTATGGTGACATAGTGTGTCAGGGTCACAGCTGGATCCACTTTTTTCTAGTCCTGTATGTTCCCATCTGTGACATAGAGGAGGAGAAATGTTAATAGGGATTTTTTCCCCCTTTTTTCTCCCTAAATATCACGCTTCTTGGTATTATTGCAATAGCAATATTTGAAAGTAACAGTAAATTAATGTGATTTCAGTTTTATTTTTGGATCAAAAAGTCACAGAATCTGTCCAGTTTAGACAAATAATTAATACATCCTCAAACCTCTTGATGAGTAAGAACTGAAAAAGTTTTTATATCTTCAAAAAGACAGTGTAAAGGCACTTGACAGAGATTTGGACACATAGACAATCTTTTTTTTTTTTTTAATTTTGGAATACTTTAAGATATTCCTCTCTTAGGTATATGAAGACTTCTTGAAATGAAAGTAGTAGAATTTGCATGAATTCACAAAAAAACATTTTTAATTTAATTCACATTGTACAAATACCCAAGGAGGAATCAAACTATTCATACTTCCTTCTAGAAGTAATTACGTACATTATCTGCTTAATGCCAACATACTTAACTGTATGAACTGGAAGTAAATAGTCAAATGTTAATCAGTTTTCAGTGTGTCTAGCACTGAATTCCTCTTTTCTTTATACAGCACAAGAGGTTAAAGAAAAGCCACACTCTCACTAAGGAACCTGCCTATTAAAACATTATGCAAACATCTTTTATTTATCCTCTTTTTTTCCTTCATTCTCAGTAGTAGAGTGATCACTCTTCCTCTGTGAGGCTGGCAGTTCTTCAAACACAGCAAAGTTTAATTTTTCCAGAATTTTAACTCTTATTTATTTTTAGAAAGAATAACTTGTCATAGAAGTGTTAGAAGACAAATATTTTCCTTAGGTAAATAAATTATCTTTATTACCCTCAGATTAAAAATAAAAAAAGTAGAAGCAGACAAACTTGAATACTACACAACAGTTTTCACAGAAAGTTTATATATTATTCAAGTGAAAAATACAATTTGTCCATATTTTCCTTTGCTTAAACTTCTGGCCTTGGAAATATGAGTGGAGTTTGATTCTGCTTTATGTATTTTCCAATATTTATTTGAAAAGTATAATGGACCTCTGCTGTTCTCATTCCATTTTCAACAATATGGAAAAGCTACGAAGCCACAGACACGATTTCTCCTAAAGACACTCATTTACTCCACATAACCTTTCATTATGGTTAGCAAAATGATGTGTGCTACTTTCATCTTAAGATTACCTACTGGAAACAAGGTGCTGGATTCTGGTTTTATCTCCAGCAGCTCTGCTGTAAAGAGCTATAAGCCATCATAGTTACAAATAATTCTGATTTCTGCTGGAGTAGAATTAATTTTCTTCAAAGTAGCTGTTATGGGCTGTGCTTTGGATTTGTGGTGAAAACAGTGTTGGTAACAGAGGGATGCTTTTGCTACGCTGAGCAGTGCTTGCACAGAGTCCAGACCTTGTCTGCTTTTCCCAGTGAAGAGGCTGGGATTGCACAGAAAGCTGGGAGGGGACACAGCCACAGCAGGTGACCACAACTCAAAGGGATGTCTCAGATGGCATCATGTTCAGCATAAAGAGCTGGGAAAGAAGAAGGAAGTGGTGGATGTTCGGAGTGATGGCATCTGTCTTCCCAAGTCACTCTTACACATGACAGATCTCTGCTTTTCTGCAGGTGACTGAACAGCTGCCTGCTCATGCAAGGGGGTGATTGAATTCCTTGTTTTGATTGATTTGCACGTGCAGCTTTTGCCTTGCCTATTAAACTGTCTTTATCTCAACCCACGAGTTTTCTCAGTTTTACCCTTCCTAGTCTCTGCTCCATCCTGCAGTGGAGTGGGAGTGAGTGGGAGTGAGTGGGAGTGAGTGGGAGTGAGTGGGAGTGAGTGAGTGAGTGAGTGAGTGAGCACTGATGTGGGGCTTCATTACTGGCTGGAGTTAAGCCATGACAGTAGCTGTTACAAATTACTTTTGTACCAGTACACTAAAGACACCAGTTTTGTTCTACACTAGCTAAAACTCCTATTATTCATTATTATGGGTGGACATGTAATATAACTGAACACAAGCACTGGCTGTTCCCAGTTGCCAAACCCATCCCTCACTGGCTCCAGAAAATGAGGACTATCCATGTAGCATATAGCCATTATTTCTCTCCATTTCACTTACCTGTCCAAAGTACAAATTGAATAAAGATTGGAATACAGCTGAGTCACATTTTAGCAATTCAGGAACTGTATTTAGTGTTCTGGACATGCACTTTGACCATTACAATCCTAAATTAAGCACTAACTGTCATTACCAGCTCTTGCCAATCTTTGTAATTCAAAAGTAACTGGAGAACTGGTCTTTAAGTCAAGAAGATAAATTCAACATCTTTTGTTTCCTTCAAATTAAACTCTAATAATTACTACAAGTAATTCAGAGGCAGTCTGTCATATTGATCCCACAGCTTTGTAAAAGTACTTTACACTGACTGTAGTACAGTGACCATAATTTTTTACTTGTGAATGTCTTAGGGTTTAAAACTAGTTATAAAAAATTAAAAAATAACAACAACAACCAAAAAAAATTATGAATAGTAACATCAAAGAAAGATTAAATCCGCAAAATCAGTATCTCTTACAATTAAATACTGTTCCTTAACTAAACTAAGTATTATATTAGTGAAATATTGCAGCCCCCAAGGATTATCCTGGTGAATTCTTCCCAGAACAATCCTCAAAACTCAACAGCATAGTTTAGTTTTAGGCAGCTAATTAAAGCAATTAATTTAGCAGGGTACTACACTTAGTGGTGAAAGCAAGGAGATCACGGTGGGCTGAACAACCTCTGCAAGGGATATACTTTCTTTCTCCATTAACCATAGAATAGAAGAAGAATGCTCATTCCTTAAGCAATTATTTCAGGTGCTTAATGTTAGCCATGATGACTTTGCACAAAAAATAAACACAAGGAATAAAGTGATGGGCATGGTAAAAAGAGACACTCTTAGCAGAAGACTGTATTATGTCTTGGGGTTTTTAAAATAATTTTTATTAAAAGTACACATATTTCCTATCTGCTGAGAAGTCTTACTGAATACATATTTAAACTGAACAGACAGTTAAAACCTAAAGAAATAAAAAACATTAGAAACATGTTACAGTTACTGTGGTGACATCAAGAATAAAGGAATTACTAAAAATTCTTTACAGGTTCTAGTCAACCCAACTTAAATATTTTATTAATGCTCCTAGAATTTTTTTATCACTACAGAGTTTTCTGAACAGAGTCATAATGTAAATATTTTTTGTAAAAAAGTACCCAGTGACTTTGTTGTTATATATAAAAATAGTTCCCAACATTTCCCTAGAATTGCCTTTATTAATGATAAACCCACCACTTTTCTCTTGCAAAAATATCTTGCTAATTGAGCACTATTAGCTAAGACCCAGTGTTCACTTAAACAATAACAATTTGATATGGACTGAGTTACATGCAATCTAATCTATATTATATGACTCAGAACTCTTGCTATTTAATTATATGCAGATATTTTGATCAGAAAAGTTCAGAAAAATCTTATCTAGATTTCATGGCTAAGATAGAAATTTCTTATCTCTTAGGAAATAAAGACATCACAGTATTGGGGCTTTTTCACTGTGTAACATATTGTAATGCCCTTATTTAGGAGACCAAAATCTAGCCCATTAAGTCCAATGCTGAAACAGCAGATTTGAATTTATGATTTTACAACACGGCATTTAAATGACAGCTTAAAAACATTTCTGAGTAACAGACTTTCCAACACTTTTTTGAGCACCTAGTTCCTTCCTGACACTGAAACTATTCTGTCAGGAAAACAGGATCATCAAATCCCAAGCAAAGCCGGCAAAATGGATCCTGTTTCTGTAGCCCAATTTTTACACATTTATTGGCCAACAGAAACCTGAGGTTTCTCCTGTATTTGGCTCTGCCTATTTTCCTGAGCAGCATGGTCCAATAGAATTGGGCCCTTACAGCAAAACAGTCACATAAACAGTAAATATTTCAGTGAGTTTTACATCAGGCAGGACATAGACTAGTGGCAGAGATCATGTATTAATCAGCTACTTTCCAGTAGCCCATCTTTCAGGCCAGTTTAAATCCAAAATTTATCTAATTCTTGAACTTTAAAACACTGCATGATAAACCCCAATGTGTGGCAAGATGGAAAATTAAAACCCATTCCTGATCTTAATTAAAATAACAATGTAGAAGATTATTTTATATTTTCGTGACATTCAATAACGAATGCAAAGAGTGAAACAATCCAAGGAAAAAATACCATGATGCTTTTCCAAGATTTTATACAGAAAGCTTCTTCAGATTGTAAAACTGTTTCACAGAGATATTCATCTGCAGCCCTGAGAGAGTGGCATGCATACATGTGGAACATTATGTCCTAATACTTAACAAGTTACTAAATGCAAAAGCACTGCATACACTATGCTGTACAGGTTGTGTAGGACTCAGGTTCTTAGCTAGCCTGGAAGTGCAGGTCTTGAGCCAGATATCCAGTTTGGGGGTTTTGAACTGCTGGACATCTTAACACCTTAGTTAAATGTCTGCTTTAACATAACAACATATGTGTATGAGTGACACAAGGTCAGAGCTCTGTGGACTATTCTCCCACTGAATCTCAGGGAGCTTTAGAGGACCAGATCTCTGATGACTAATAGTCAGGAAAAATCAGTTAAAAATCATAGGCTTCGCTATGCATAGCAACTCTGGCAAAACTATACAGATGCCTCCTTGAAAACCAGTATCCTATGCACATATTGCTGCAAAAGCTATACCAGATAAAACATATTTCTGTAATATAGCCTACTAGTCACAGTGTTATTGAAAATGAACAGAGACTATTAGTTGAGGTTTCTGTTTGGTAAATTATTAATATTTCAATTTTAGGAGGGTTTTTCTTTTTTTTTAATGTTATTGAAATCTTCCTGACCTGGAGCAAGTTTCATAATACCATAAGATAATACATTTGCCTGCCACCTTCATAGGGCCTGGGCTTAAATCTGTCTTGGGTCTCAAGTGAAATTATCTAAATGGCCTCAAATTAGCCCTCAGTAGTCATTTGTTCATTTCACAAAAGTAGTATTGTGCATAATTTGGCAGCAGAGTGCAATTGTAGAGTACTATTCTGTATGGAACAAAAAAAATGGAATAGAAGGGATATTGGAGACCAGGTTTGCTTTTGGCAATGGTATTTGGATCAGTCCAATATAAATTATATCTTACTTTCATGAGAATCACTATTCAGCAAATTAGTTAGCATGATGTAGCTATCTAAGCATTGTTTTACAGTTTCATGTTATTTTGGACACTGAGTCCAAGATGTCCTTTGGTTCATCTTATTTGCAATAGAGAAAAAATGCTATAAATACTGATTGTATATAAAAACAATGCTGTGCTTTTTTTGTTTCTTTTTTTTTTTTTTGAAGTATGATGATAATTAGAACATGGAACAATGAGGCAAGCTGTAATTAGAGGTTCAAATGAAAACAACATCATCAACATCATTCAACTATACACAGTTAAATTCAATTAAACAATTTGCTGACTTCTATGTGACCAGTTTTATCTAGCATAATAAAGAAAATGGGAAAATAATAAAAAAGAAAAAGCAGGAGGAAAGTTGTCAAATAAATTAGTTGGTGTAAATTATTCCATTAGTTGTGTTAATAAAGCAAAGAATATGGTAAACGTCCAAAATGTCCAATTTCTTACATTTGAAAGGTTATGAGTCACTGAAATTCCACTAACTTAAATGTAATCAAGAAGGGGAAAAAAAAAAGTAGCATTTCTGCTTACATAAGCAAATGGACACTCTTAATTGAACCAAGCATTTTTAGAATAATAGTCTAGTTGTTCAGCAGTTGCACAAAAGATGCTTCAATAAAATTGGTTCATTAGTAGTGTAAGAATACAAGATAGTAAAGGAATATAAAGCCATACTTGGGCTGGAAACCTCTTCGAAAAAAGAATCCTGTTTTCTTTGACACTTATCACTACTTATGCATGCTGCTCTGTAAAAAGTATTGATCAAGATCAGTCCCTTCAGATTCATACATAAATGAAATTGTAAGGTTTGCCTCACAATTGCACACAGCAACAGGAAACATTGCTTCAGCACTATGCTTTCAATCTTAGCCTGACTCTGCAGTAACCCTCAGCTTCAAGATTTTCTCCCTATACTCTGCTCCAGTACCCACAGTGCATTGACCTTGGCTGGACGCTGATTACCCACAAAGCCATTCTGTCACTCCTCTCCTAGGCAGGGGCAGGAGCAGAAGGTAACGTGGGAAAAGAATCATGGGTCAAGATAAAATCAATTTTATAATGCAAAAGAAATATGCAAACTATTTTATTGTCTATTTCTTATCAGCAAGTGATGCCCAGCCACTTCCCAAAAGACAGGGTTCAGCACACATAGCTGTTACTCCAGAAGGAAATGTCACAAGTAATGAAAGCCTCTTCCTCTTCCTATCTCTTAGCTTTTATAGCTGAGCTGATGTTATATGGTACGGAATGCTCCTTTGATCCCTTTGGGTCAGTTGTCCTGGCTGTGTCCCCTCCCAACCTCTGGCCCACCCCCAGCCTGCTGCTGAGGGTGGAATGTTGGAGAGACAGTGATGATGCTGTGCCAGCCCTGCTCAGCAGGAGACAAAGTACTGGTGTGCTATAAACACCTTTCCAAATACCAAAGCAAAGAACAGCACTGTGAGGGCTGCTGTGGGGAAATGAAATTTGTCACAGTCAGACCAATAGAGATGAGTCCTGGTACATACATATAAATATATATATATATATGCACTCACATTATATAAATATGCAAAATTAAAGCTAACTACTTGAATAAGGAAATGTTTCCTCAAAGAGAATTTAACAAATTTAATATTTGAATAGCAATGTTTCAAGTCACAGCCTTGACCTTTGTGTTACTAAAGACTGTTTTGTTTAGTTTTTTAATGTTTTGGTTTATTAAACTTTCAAGTGGAAAAAAAACCCAACCACAACATAGTGGAATATGAAGAAGTAACCATAAGCACTGAATAATTAAGAAATCAATAAACAATTTCACATTTCTTTGGTGTTCAAATGACCTTCCTGAATTAGAAGCTAAGACAGCGTATGCAATGCGAAATCATTAGGTAGGTAATGTACCAAGTAAATTTGAGTAGGCTGGTAAATTTTGATTTAACTATCTTAACTGCTTTGATAGGTTAACTCTAAAGATCATTGAATCAGTCAGACAGTAGTTCAGAAAAAGCCAAATAAAAGGCAGCACTTAAAAAGTAATACACATGCAGAAAAAATATCAGTGAGTTGTGGGAGGTAGGTGGTAAGAGGATGCCCTGTAAAGATTATTCTTTCCAAAATCTGTGATATAACCTCCTACTGCTGAAGACTGAGGTCAGAAAAAGCCTAAGGAAAGCCAACAATACTTTTTTTTTGATTAATAGAAATATCATCTAGTTCAGAGTTCATGTGAACAGCCAGAAAAATCTTACGTGTCTGGGTCTGAGAAAGGCAGGAAGGAATACACCTTTGTCCTGCAGCAAGAAGAGAACAGCCTCAATAGGGTATGAGAAAGGGTCGAACAGAGAGTTATCACTAGGGAGGATTGAAGGGGAGGTTACAAGTTCTTTTTTTGTGGGAAACCACAAGTCCTTTTATCAGAGGTGCTTTATATGCATCAGTATGCTGTGGATGGGTAACTGCACAACAATTGGAAGCTGACTTTTGTGACTGAGGTCAAAAATGTCTGCCTCTACTGAAAAAATCTTCTCCTCTCACACCGTCTACCTGAAGCAGCCTTGTTAGGGTCACTCTGCAGAGCAGCTTTCCTGCCTTCTCACTTATATATTCCAGCCCAAATCCAGCCTGCCTGTTCTTCTGTAGCTGGGCATAATATTAAAGATTCAGTTCAAGGACTCAGAGGTTCTATAAATTGCCGAGTACCCTTGGTTTGTGGGCACTCTTAGTTCCTCACATAACAAATCCAGCTCTCCCCCAGGATTATAAATGAAATCACCCCAAATGTCTCACCACGTATGCAAATCTGTCATTCACTCTATGTATCAGCTCTGCAGATAACTCAGTGCTCCTCATACACAAAAATAATCTTTCTGAGGTGGTGGCAATAGATTTCTTCTGAGATAAAGGGTAGCACTGAGAACCTGTGTTCACCTTTTATCTGCCCTCTTCGTGACAGTTGTGTTGATGAAGTCTACAAAGCAGTCTGAATTGAAAGTCGACTTGATAATTTGTATCTTGCTCTCTTACCTATCATTATAGTTCATCGTTATCTTCTAAAAGATTTTCCATTGCTTCTGAAACAAGCCAGCATTCTCTCTCTCTCTTTCTCTCTCTCTCTCTCCCCCTCTCTCCCGGTCTCTTCTGGAGAAGCAGTACAGCTGTCAATATGACAATCTAACCATGATATGTTACACCCATTTATGTGTTTGGAGGAAGGACTAAATAAATTTAGCTATAGCTGATAAAATTAAAATTTGTCTTTATGTTAGATCAAGCCATTCAGAGTCAGAGGAATAAATTAGTAAAATAGAAAATATCACTTAAAAACCAATGTTACATTAAATTAATCATGAAGATTATAATGATTTCTAAGGACTTTACCTTCATTTTCAGCTCTAGGAGTACTGAACATTTTGGTTTTTTAAATTTTTTTTTTACTTTCTCAAGTCAATAAAATATTTTTAGCACACAGGATGTTACAGAAAGCAGAGTAAACTGAGGCAAAATTGATTACCTACAATGTAACTGTTTGGCCTAGGAAGTCTGAGTACAAACCATGTCTGCAAGCTACTCATTACTGAGAACTCCTTCACTGACTATGTAATCAATTTCAATAGAGATTGATTTTATAAGTAATATGCCCTCAAACCTACATGCCATTTACACCTTTTATTTGGCATCTCTTAAAATTAAAATAAATATTAATATAAGTCATAAATCAAGAACTCAGAAGTCAATATGAGTTCTCTGTTCATTGCAGAGAAGCGGCTAGAAGCCCCTAAAAACCTGACAAATTTACTAAAGCTTCAAACTATGAAATTTGCTTAAGAAGTATGGTGAACTTATTTCAAATTAAGTACAATTCTGGGTTTGTCAATCTTTTGTGGAAAGAAGTAATTTTATTTTTATATTTGTCCCTCAAACGATGAGAAGTTAGGCAATGTATAAAAATAAACTTGTGTGTAAATCACACAGCCTGAGTCATGCATCAGATGCAATAACTGGAGAGACGTGCTTGTGAAAATTGGCCAGCAGTTTTTTCCAAATATGCACTGGATGAAAGTCACAATGGTAGTGCAAGTGTATGAGCTGTGTACTTAGGCAGTCAGTTCATAAACAATCTGCTTTGTTGGCAGCATAAAAAAAAAAAAAGAAAGTGTAACAAAGCCAGACTGCAGTGGAAGGCAAGCTTCTAATTTGCAAGTATTTGGACAGAACAGTGTAAACATTAACACTCCATCCTCCACTCACTGTCAGAAATTTTCCTACATGTCTCTGCCTTATATTCCCACCTTTTGACCACATAATGAGGTTGACTAGAGCAAATTAAATTTGACAGAAATTTTTCTCTGACTTTGGAAAATACAGAAAAGGTTACATTATCCACCATGACACTAAAAATCTTTGATTCTGGCTTTTGACCTAAACTTTTTGATCTCTAAGAGTGATATATTAGGAACACCGATGAATAGGAAAGTAATGATATAGGTTAGTACTGCTACCAAGTAGGGTATTGGCTGGTTTTAATTAGATCTGTGATGACATTTTCTACACTTATGAGTTTCAGCTTCTATAAGAAAAATGCCCATGGATTTTGTTAGAGCATTCACAGTTGTTGTCCACCTTTCTCCTCTTGATTTCCAAGACATTCAATGCATCTTCAGCCATAGCTCAGCTGTATTCTTGTGAACAAAACACTCTGCATCACTTTCCCAACAGAAACCTGGAAACTCCAAATCAAGAATATCTTTGAATATTCTGCATGAAAACCAACCAATCTCCATCTTACTTGCATATCTTTGCTCACCTTTATTCCATTTTCTTAAAGTCAGTCTGAATAGGCAGACAGCTGACATAGAGGATTTTGTAACCTCCTGAAGAGAGAAAGCGTTTAGGGAAATGATGGAAGAAATCCCAATGGCTATGAAAAGTGCTGTGACTTTTTCAGACATGCCTACCTATAGCATACAGTATCTTTGTTATGAGATCTTTGGACTAAGACTTCTGGCCCAGACTTGTATTTGAATAAGCTCTTTGCCATAACAATATCGAAGACAGCAATTTCCTATCTTGTGGTATTTTTCACTGACATTACATGTGACAATTAGGTATTCTTAAGCAGAACTCCAGTGCTGCAAGATGATGGCACCTCTTCTCAGGTGGCTCTGAGAAAATATTTCTGAGAAAATATTTTACTTTCAATGAAATTATTGTTTTTCTTTAAGTTATGAATTTTTGGCATAATTCACAAGGTCTTCTAAACAGCCAGCATTTAAATAAGTTAAATAAAAACATGATCGGTTAATAGCAATAAAATGAATTTGTCATCTCTTTTCATGAATATGAAGAAAAACTGCACATTATTTCTTAGTATATTCAACAAATAATTAACCATACTACTCACTTTTAGAAGGCAGGAGGAAAGTCTAACGAAATATTATGGTCCTCACAGAGAACAGTTTCATAGAAACCCAGTGGAGAGAAGGGAGAGTTGAAGGACGCTATTGATAGTTGCCAGGACTACTAATTCTTGCATAAGGCTGGAGAACAAAGAAGAGGTGAGAAGCATTTTCTCTATCAGATACTTATTTAACAATTCTAGCAAAGAGCGATTCTCACTCACGTCATCTGCTTCTGCTGTGAGAGTGGCTCTGAGAATGCAGCCATGGGGAGGCCCGTTTTGATCAAGTCCGCTGCTTTCCCTTTCAAAGCGAATGAGATAATGCGGCTGTGGAACGGCACCTTTTAATCAGAGCAGTGGGATTCCATTGAAATGTAGTACAATGCAGCTGCAAGTTAGTATTTCCCTAAAGCAGGTGTACACTTCTCCCTTTGAAACTGTGAACACAGCCTATGTCCCTGTATCCCAAACTAGGCCTCAGTAGAACCATGCTCAGCATTACCTTTTACTAATTGTCCTTTTGTCTCATTTTCCTTCTGTGAAGATATGTGCCAAAAATACCTTTCACTAATAGAAGTCAAACATATTTTGGTTTGTTTTTTTGTGGGTTTGTTTTTTTTATTTCAGTGGTTTTGTGTTTTAGTTTAGGATAGGGTTTTTTGTGGTTTTTTTTTTTTATTTTTTTGTGTTTTTTTTTTTGTTTTGGGTTTTGTTTGTTTGTTTGTTTTTGGTGTTTTTTTGTTGTTGTTGTTGTTGTTGGGTTTTTTTTGGTTTTTTTTTTTTTTTCAGGGGTTTTTCAGTAAAAGAGGAAGGCAGGTTTAAAGTTAAATCCATTCCTTGCCTCATTTGCCCTTATAGTTAGTTTCACCTATATAAATTAAAACAATACGTGGTAGAGGATTGTGTTATCAAGTTGGAGTAAATGTTTTGGGAAAAAATGAACCAATTGACTCATGTTAACCCCTACACAGGCCTGTGCTCTCTGTTGCTTGTTAGTACATGCTGTACTGTTAGCCATGTTTTTGTGTACACAGAATAACATTAATTAGCTCTAGCTGATGCAGTTATGGACAGTTTAATGATGCACAGCAATTCACAGCTTCTGGAAGCCTGCCTAGGAATGAGAAAGTAGTAGCTACTGAGAGAAAACAGAAAAATCCAGAAATGCTTCCCAGCTTGAATTCAACCAGTGCAAAAAGGAATGATGGTCATACTATTCATCTTAGTCCCTTTCAGAGCTGAGTTTTAAGGTTCCTTTTCAGGAAATTGAAACAGGATGGACCTTTCAGATGGGCTTAAACTCAGGTGGTCTGACTGCCTCTTCTGCTGATCTGTCTTGCACAAGAAGTTTCACATGAGGCATCTTTCTCTGTGAGAATAGGGTGACTTACTGCACAGCTGGTGATCTCTGCAGTCCCTCAGGTATGAAGCACAAGAGTAGAACCAGAAACAGGCTGCAGCTTGGGACTGCAGAATCAAAGGAATAGAAACTAGTGTGCACCATTTCCATTGTCGTATGAAGGGCAGATCAATAATTTCTCATCTCTGTGGAATGACAAACACCTTGCAGCAGCCTTGCCTGAGTTTCACACCCCCAGCAGCAGAAAATGGTTCTTTACCTAAGAAATTTAACAGCATAAGATTTTTATCTCGAGAGCTATAAACTCCAGTTGTGCTTTCACTTAAATTTATGGCTGAAAGTTTAGAGACTAATAGAATGGAAAACATGAGTGTCTCAAACTTGAATTAGAGAGCTGGCCTTCACAGCTGGGAGCTCAGAAAAAAAATCTCTAAATCTCTATTCAAACAAGTACAGCAATGACATATAACATATTCTTGTAGTAGGTACCATCTCATTAAATAGAAACTTTAAATGAGCAATCTTGCAAAAAAATGAGGGAATAAGACAGTGATGTGAAATTATTGCAATATGTTTTTTCAGTTCCTCACTGAGATTACTGAAACATAGAAAAGTAGAACACAATCACAGAAAGCATAACATAGCTGAATTGTTGTTCCCTGCTCTCTTTATACCTCCCAGATGAAGTAAACCAGAGGTGGACATTGGTGAGATCTTTTTAAGAAATCGCTGGAGTATAAATTTTTTGAAGTCAAGAAAGCTGATTCATTCACTACAGCATATAAAACTACATTTTCAGTGAAATGGAAGGATTTGTTGAACATATTTTATTAAAAAGAATGTAGAGTGATGGGAGTGGAAATGTATTGAAAATTAAACAAAGGGTCTCTCATGAGAATGCAGTTTTGGACATTCTTCTAGGAGCATAATTGCTTAGAAACTTACATGAAAACTGTGGATGCTTCAGCCCACACATGGGATCTTAGCCTCATCCAGATATTCCATAAAGGAGGACACTTAACTTCAGATACCAGCTCAATATATTCACAAGAGACCCACAGGTAATAGCTCTCAGTTTTTAAGATCTGTTTGCCTAGAAACAGGGTTTAGAAAAGAATACTTCTTTCTTATGAAGCTTCTATTGGAATTTTGTACATTAAGTTTACATTATTCCTTGGGGATTTTTAATTTAAGATCCTACAGACTCTGTATTATATAATTTTTATTAGACTCCCAGTTTTCTTTGCCTTCACTGCACCTCTGGGGCTCAAATACTATGACTATTACTTGAAGCTTCTCTCAAAATGTAAGTGATTTTATGGCACAAGTGTAGGAAATAAGAAGAAGCACAAAATGAAAAACATTTAGCAGAAAATATCTAAATGACAACAGATGGGAAAGAAAAAGGTAAAATTAAATGTAAAAATTATGAGGCTCCAAATCAGCCTTATTGCTGAAAACTAAGCCTATGTTTGATTAAAGAAAGGAACTGCTTATGAAGAAACAAAAAAAAAAAGATATTTCTGATTGAGCTTCATACCAAAATGTCAACTAGTGATTCTAATCTTGTAAACAGGAAAAAATGGAGGATCTAGCATATTTAAAATGTATATTTCAATAAGGAAATGAATTGTCATCTCTATGTACAGATTTTTAAAAATCAATTAAAACGAAAATCTGGGAGACTAGCCTAGATTTGGGTGAAAAATTTTGAAATGATAACATTAAGACAGATAAATTGTGTCCAAGACATTCAAATATATGTTAATGACAACATGAAGTGGAATATTTAGTAGGAGACATTTTTAGAATATGCTTTAGAGAATCACAGACTATCCTGGGCAGATATCTAGATTAAAACACACTGAGTCTCAAAATCTGATTCAAAATCAAATCTAATCAGTGAAAAGATCTGAAGTAGTACCAGCTTCTGATAACTGACATGTAAAAGTCTTATCCATTTCAGAAGACATTTAAAAACATCCTTTCAACTCCCAATAGAAATTAGTGCTGTCCTACTAGACTTGGTCTTTTTCTAAGGACTTGCATTTCTACGTTTTTCTTCCCTTCTCCTCTCCATTCACAGACTTTACACAGATAAGATGATCTTATATTCACTCTCATTCTTCAGATTTATACATTTCAGTGGTTCCCACTCAACCACCTCATATCCTTTTTTCTTGTCTTTTCCTTTTTATTTAATTGAAATTTTAAAATACTAATTTGCTTATGTTCCTAAATTATTATTTTTTTGTTTCTTTTACTATTTTCTAAATCAATTTAGGAGAAGTCAAATTATTTCAGTTTGGATTTACTCCAACAGTTCCATCATCTCTTAATAACATAATTCCACTGAGGCCTTTATATCACTCATTTATCTATGCAGTAAAGAGCTTTCCCATAGATGCACACGTCATGCAGGTACAGAGAGTTTTAAAATTCCATCACTTATGCAGCCAGTAAGTTTTCCATTTTGATATGAAAACAACAGAAATTTCAAGCACATATATAAAAGCAAGCTAATCTCTGGACTTTAGTACTCCAAAGCTACCTTCATTGCATCCAAAGACCATTTCCAGTTAAGTTTGAGGACAGACTAACCCTGTACACAAACACAGACATGCACAGTTTCCTTCTTCCAGAAAATAAGCCCACAGTGTAATGGGACCAAGAGGGCAAAGAAATCATGGAATCTAATTTATTTCTAGAAGAGAGTCCAAAAGATGGGCAAACAGAAGCCTATTAGCTGAACTGAAACAAATCATCTGCTTACAGCAGTACAGCAAGAGACCTTTTCAAACACCTACTACTGCTTTATATATTTCTGTAGGAATTCCAGGAAACACAAAGCTGTCCACTTCCAATAAAATTCTACTTTCCAACCTCTCCCCCCTTTTTCTACCCCTCTCCCACCACAGTTTCTGCACATTTCTTTTCTTAAAACAAAATGGTGCTAATACCTAACAAATAGGCATTTCCTCTTTTTTTTTTTTTCCAGAAGGCTGAATTATTTTTTTAACACTGTGAAAAATTATAAATACTTCCTAGCCACCTGCTTTAGAATATATGGTCTTTTTTTTCCTGCTGATTGATCCCACTACTCTAACACATGGGGACAGATCCCACAGTATGCCACTGTTCACACAGTGATGAGGCAAAAGATATGCACGTAGGAGTGTATTTTCAATTATTAGCCAATAAATCGACTTTTCAAATGTGTATAAGAAATGTAGGTTTTGAAAAGCAAACATAATACCTAAGTGACAGTTTACTGTCCTGTAATGATTTCTCTTAATTCACATAAAAGTACAGCATTTAAAAATCAGACAAAATTAAACTTGCCATAAAGATAATAGTTCAACAGTTGAGTGTAGCTATGCTAGATTACTTGGCTGCAATTTCCAAAAGATATGGCAAACACAAGTAGCTTTAATGTTTCTTTCCATGAGTCAACAGCCATATATCACAAGGCTTGTTTCACATAGACCAAAGCAATTCAATCCTCTCTGAGGTCTGGTTTAAACCAGTCATCTAGAAAAGAAGGATCCCATAGCCCACTCTGGTACTGCTGAATGCACAGAAGAAATTTTTCATGGAATTGTTAGATCTAGCCAAGAACAGTCATTCATTGAGATAGAAAAAAATAGTCATCCAACCTGGGGATTGAACCTCAAAACTGACAACAGATTTTAATTAATTAGTCATACTCTGTTTTGAAGATCTTGACAGCATTTCATCTTTTCTGGCTTGACTGAGTAGTGATGACGAGGTCCTTATGTAGTAACTAAATGTCATGTACAGTAGGTTTCATTAAACCAAAGAAATGCCACTATTATTCAGATAAACAACTTTAACCAATCTTCTGATATTGATTCTGCAATTACTTTAATATCTCATGCCTATCAAGCCGGAGAAACATATAGAAGTCTTCCTCTTAAAGGGGGAACAGGTGAGCATTAATAAGAATTTTCTCCACATTTATCTTTCTGTGCATCTCCCAAGAGATCAGGCTTCCCAATTCCACAGCTTTCAGCTCCAAACTCAGCATTAATATCTTAAACATGGACATATTTGTATAAAATGGTTTGCAATCGGTTGCATGTTTTATCTTAGGCATAGAATTAATACATCTTTGGATGCTGAGTTCCAGAGCAGGATGATTTATTAATTTATTTATTTAGTAGCTCAATAAAACATTCAAAGGGCAAGCCTATGCTTATCACAAGTGGGCAGCTTGTAGAGATTGACATGATCCTAAGGCTTTCAATACTCAAATTTACTTTGTGCTAGCCACAGGTGTATAAGAACTGCAATTTGTGTAAGCCCCAAGAGAACTAATTATGTGTTAAGAAGAATGCACATTTTACTATGTGGCATACAATACAAGAAAATTACCATGCATCAGGTTTTTGAGAGACAGAACTTTAGGCAGGTAACAGGTATAGTTCTGCACAGATTTTTCTGAAATGAACTCCCTTGAAGGCTTATCAAAAGTAATACTTTTTTTTTCATTTAAATATATCTTCTTTACAGTGCAGAGTTTTTCCTCTGAAAATTCTCTGAATTCAAATAATATATGAAAGTCTTCTTCAAAGCCTCAAGCTTCAAAAGACAATTAATTTTGTTTATTTTACTAGCAATATTAGGCAGAGATTAATTTTACAAGAAATCAACAGCTCTTTATTGCAAAGCCAGTGTCCAATGACATTAAGAGAAACTGACTATTTGAAACATCTACATGTACAGAATTATTACATAATGTCATATTACAGTAAAAAATGAGATGAAAATTTGTCAATACTTGTGGTGGGTTGACCTTGGCTGGATGCCAGGTGCTCTTCAAGCTGCTCTATCATTCCTCTCCTCAGCAGGACAGGAGAGGGAGAGAATAGGGTAGAAAAATACCATCATGGATCAAGATAAAGGCAGTTTAATAAAAAAAAAAGCAGACCAAAAAAATTTATTTTCTACTTCCCAGAAGGTGATGTCCAGCCCTTTCCCAGGAAACAAAGTTTCAGTAGATTTGGAAGTTGCTCTGGAAGACAGACATTAAAATATCAAAAGCTTCCCCCTCCTACCCTTTTCCCTTAGATTTGGTTGCTGAATAGACATCATATATGGTATGGAATACCCCTTCAGTCACTTTGGATCAGCTGTCCTGGCTATTTCCCCTCCCAAGATCTTGCCACCATCAGCCTACTGGTGGGAAGGTGAAATGTTAGAGCCAGCACTGATGCTGTGCCAGAATGGGTCAGCAGTAGCCAAAACACTGGTGTGTTACCAACACCTTTCTTGCTAGTGATACAAAGCACAGCCCTGTGAGCAGGCTGTGAAGAACATTATCTCAGACAGACCCAACACAAAATTCATGCGGTCATCACTGCTATAAATAGGTGCAATTTAAATGTATTATTATTTTGGCCTTAGGAACCAGTATTGTACAGCACTGAATTTGTTAGCAGTCTTCTATTGTCTTATGCTTGAATTTTGTATGTATGTGTGTGTAAAGGTGCATTTGTTAAACCATGGAAGATCTGAATAATAGATCTCAGAAAGACTTGGCTATTTTCACAGAAAGTCTGGAATGATGTGGAGATGGCATGTAGAAGCACAGGCTGGAAGCAAAAAGGTATAATATGGTCCATTGTAGTGGAGATAAATGAAG
This sequence comes from Peucedramus taeniatus, assembly GCA_013400575.1. Classification (NCBI taxonomy): domain Eukaryota; kingdom Metazoa; phylum Chordata; class Aves; order Passeriformes; family Fringillidae; genus Peucedramus; species Peucedramus taeniatus. The sequence goes on from WBNO01009355.1 coordinate 45,813, forward strand.
GAAAAAAACACACCAGTTTAAAAATAGCCTGCTTGTCAGAAAATGTTTTCATGAAAACTGCTTCAGAACAAGAGTGTTAATATGTTCTGAGAGCAGACACCAACCTGGATATGTTTGATATACAATAGGAAAGTGATTTACCATTTTAGAAATGCACGCTATGAAGGAGCAAGGAGAGACATCTTGGAGCAAGGAGAAAGAGCTAGACAAATCTAGCTCTTTGGCTTGCAAAAACACCAAAAGGTTATTAGGTCATTCAAATGTGTTCATGGAGTTCATGTCAATGTATTCTTGTGTCCTGTCTGAATTGTTACTGTGGCTATAAAAGCCCATGGCAATCACAAGGCCTAGGGCTCTCTACAGAATGCCATCATCAGAGGACCTAGACAGATAATCTCTTTCTATCCCATAAAAACAAGATTTAGCTGACAGCATGTTTTATTTGTCACTATATTTTTACTGAAGATGTCCTCTAGGTTCATTTAGTAACAAATCTAGCTCATTTTCTTACTGGGAAGTTGTCTGTGTTCTAAGAAACACGGAATACTAAAATGCAGCCTATAAATATAGCCTTTCTTGTGGCTGCTGTTGAATAAAAATTGGTCATTCTGATGCTTGTCCTAAAATTCGGAGCTAAAGCCATGAAAGTTCATTTTGGAAGGTATTCTGATTAAGAGACTGACATTAAGACCAGCAGTATCTGGCTATCCATAAATCTGCTGGCATTGAAGCTGCCTCTGACTGGAACTGACTTCAGATACAAGGTGTATAATCAGGGGTAAATACAGCAACTAAAAATATCCATTCAGAAGTCTGGGGAAATCAAATATTAACTTTCACATGCCTTTTCCAGTCTATCCTTATCTGAACATTCTAAGTCCATGTGAAAGAAATTTTTTCCAGGCAAAAAGAGACCAGATCATGTGCTCAAGTAATATAACAATAAACTCCCTGGCCATTTTTTGTGGCTGCAGTTTTGATTCTCATTTCTATGTCTGTCAGGACAGGCATACAAAGAAAAAATGTATCTGTGGCTCGTCACAGCTCTGTGCTCTCTTCTGGAACACAATTTGTCATAATTCTATGACTGTAAAGTCCTAGTGTTCTGAAATGGTGCAACTGAAGAGGTACATCTGCATCTTCTGCATCCATCTGCATCTTCTTATGAGGAGAGGCTAAGGGAGTTGGGCCTGTTCAGTCTCAAGAGGCAACTGAGAGGGCACCTCATCGATGTCTCCAAGTAACTGAAGGGAGGTTGTCAAAAGGATGAAGCCAGGATCTTCTCCATGGTGGCAGGCAATAGGGCAAGAGGCAATGGGCAGAAACTGATGCACAGGAAGTTCCATCTCCATGTGAGGAAGAACTTCCTTACTGTGCACTGACAGCACTGGAACAGATTGCCCAGAGAGGTTGTGGAGTCTCCCTCACTGGAGAGATTCAACTGTCTGAATGCAATCCTGTGCCATGTGCTCTAGCATGACCCTGCTTGAGCAGGGAGATGACCCACTATGGTCCAGCCTTACCCATTCTGTGATTCTTTTTCCTCACCTTCATTTATAAATATGGTCAGTGAGGCTGATCTTTGGCACGCCTAATCCTTTGTTCATCAACAGATACATGGAACACCCTCCCTCTGATTCTGCCGTTTCTACCCTTATATATTCGAATCAGATACTTGCTGTGGTGGAGCAATAAGCAAATGTCTTCAGAGAAAATTGAAAACATCCCAGGAATCCTTTGAGGATCAAAGAGACGAATAAGAGAGACAGTAAATTGACATATCATTTGTGTTTAACTCCCCTAAGTGATTTTGAGCTTTCATGGTGGATTCACCTAAGTGAACCTAAGTCACACCATCTTGAGCTGTACATCATTCTGCAGTTTCACAGTGTGAGGGTTGATACAAACATTTTCTTCAGTACATAGAGATATTAATCTACACCATTTTATTCATTAGCCCCAAGTTAAAACCAAAACAAATGCTTTGAACAAAAACTCATAGATCTAAGTTTCCCAGGATTTCTGATATCCAGCATCCTACTTTGATGCAAGCAGCTAAAAAGCACCTATGGCTGAGTTGCTGAATATATAGGCTAAACTCATTGTTTGTTCAGCTTGGTACCATTCAAAACACAGAAACTGAAATTTTTTTGGTATCACAGAAAAAGTCCAGTTTCTAAAAATTAAAGCTGAAGTCACAATTCTTTTCAATCCCATTAGAAGGATTTTGCTTCAGTTTTCTGTTTATGAGTTAATTAAGAGCTGTGACTGTTTTTCCTTTATATCTTTATGTAGTGATGTGACATACAGTTTCTAAGAATAGTTACTTGTGAGACATTTGTTAAGTACTTGACATTCAAAACAGGAATCACACTGAATTGAAGTTATGTTGACACTGCTGTTTTTGCGTGATTGAAAATGTGAATTATGTTAGTGAACTCACTTTACATGACTATCCTCTTCTATTAGCTTAGTATTATCTATTACCACAAAAACTGCTGCCAGAAAATGTCATACTTATAGATAGTGAAGACATATTACAAAGGAAAAACTTAGGCACTGCTGAAACCAAATCTGCTTCTTAAAACTGGTATCTGTTACTGTCTTGAAGTTTTCATTTTTTAGCTGCAGTATCACCCCTACTTGACATAGTTCCTGTTACAGATGCAGGACTCTAAAAACACCAGAATGAAAAGGAGAAAAGGGACAAGCAACCAGAAATTTTTTTTTCCTAACATCTTACATATGAACATTGCATTTCAGCATTGTAAAATTATGATTTGCATCTTGTGAAGTTGATATTTGTAAATGTTTCTTCAGTAGGTGCTCACAAAACAGACTCTACTAAATGAAGATTGATATTAATTCCTTCTCTGTATTCTTTTTGTGATCAAAAGATGGACTTCTTCTAAATATGGAAGGAGATCACAGTTTTTTACTGTAATATAAAGTTGATGACTTACTGTAATCCATTAAAGGCTGAGCTGAACCATCAAATTCATTTCAATTGTAATCCCAAGCACTTCAAATCCAGTTCTCCATGAGGGAAATTTAAATACTTTAAGTCAGTCAAGATCTCCAGCTCTTCATTGTCTTTTTAACGATTAAAAAAAAATACATATATGTAGAATATATATTTTATTTTCACGAGGTAAGAATTGATTTGGATACCTGGTTGAAAAGCATTATAGATATTTTGTAAGTTTTTCCAGTTCTTCACTTTACACAAAGGGCAATAAACATTCAGCATATTTTTCATTGTTTGTTCCTGATTTCTTCTTTATTTCTGCAAACACATGAACTCTTGGTTAACATTTTTCATTAGTATCCCTAAATATACTGTTCACATCAGCATGTAATTGTTCTGTGTATAAATGCAAATATGGTTTGCTGACATTCAACTTTGTGCACTAGTGAAGTTAAAGCAGCTCTTTATTTGCAATAGCATGACATGCATAATGCCAGGAAGTCTAGATCACACTCAAGTTCAATATTCACTAAATGTTCAGGAGTAGAGGGTAATTCAAGGAATTGCTTCAATAGGAAATACAGGAAATATTGCTTAATGATTGTGAGAAAATAATTTAGACATAATTTAAATTTTCAAACTTAAGATCTCCCAAGGTATAAGAACCTGAATTTTTAATAGGGCAATTGAGAGCTTGTTATTAGGAATGCTGAAGGTTCACTTAAAACATGTGAAGGTTACTGAAATTCAGAACTACATATACTTGTCAAAATAGGTTTTTTGGTCATTCTATAATATTTAAGAATACTTTTCTTCTACTCCCAAAATATCTACTGGTATTAGATTTATGATCTGGAAATTCCATGATTCTCAAAGCTATCTACAGAAAAAAAAAAAAAAATCACTTGTAAGTCAACAGCATATTTGTGTTCATGTTTCTCTTTCTTTAGATTTCAATTGCACTGGGTTTTAAAGCATATTTTAAGAGTTTTTATGATTTAGGAGTTTTTATTTTTCTGTGCTTTTTGTCAGTCTAATTTATTTAAATCCAGCTCCCTCTTTCCATTCACCAACTTATAATGTTGCTGAAATAAAGGATCATAATCCTTAAAGACTTATTTCTCTCTACTCCATTCTTACTGGGAAAACAACCAAACAAACAAACAAACAAAAATATGAAAAAATAGTTTAAACAAAACCATTTCTAATTTCATATGTATGAAAACAGAGAACTTTCCTAGCTTGTCTGGAGGGGATGCTCAAGATTAAGTAAAGCAGTGTAAAGGAGGTGAGTCACTGCATTGTGTGACATATTAATTTTTTGCCTTCATATACCAGGAATTTGACTGAGAAGTGAACTTCAGTGACACCATCTACTCCAAAAAGAAGAAAAGTATATCTAATTCCTCCTCTCTGCTCTCATCTTTACAATGAGAAGAGGAAGAGAGCATATATTAGAATTTAGTTCAAAAGTAGGAGCTCATGTCCCTGAGTTCAACAAAGTCTCCCAGAAAAGCTAGTTTAAAAGAAATTTGCACAAATAATGTAGTCCACTCACATTTCAAACTGGACAACAGTCTTTAATGTATAACTCTCTAAGGAGGTTCCCCTTTTGCAGCCTCCCAGCCTCCCTGGCACCATGAAAAACTTTGGTGCCTTGAGAAAGATCATTATTTCTTTTATATGATTCTTTAGAACTAACTGTGTCTGTTGGTTTTTCACAAAGTATTGAGCTGAACAGTAAGGAGAATCAGCAGCAATTCTGTCTATCTTATGAATTAAAAGAATCCACAGAACTCATCCCTGTTCTGGGATTCAATCATCTCTTCTATTGAAAGTGAGAACATTGTCCCTTGAATGGTGTAGTCTGGGACATTTATGTCGGGTCCATATTTGGAAGTTAGAAGAGACCCAGGGTCATTCCTAAAAAGCAGTGGCCATTTTCCCTCGGTTTAGAGGGCAAGAGCTTAGCAGCTCAGACTTGAGCATTTCCAAGGCACTTATCCCTTTTTTTCCAGAGAACATTAACGTAGTTCTTTAATTCACTAGAGGACTGTGGCACACTGGGTCAGATGAAATTATCTGAAAAGAGAATATGAATCTTCCCAATGAGCAATGTAGCACAATTAGTTTGGAAAATATTCTGGAGTAATATAAAGTAGCCAAAATAGACTGTGATAGACAAACTGCAGTAGCCAAACTCTTCCAAAGAAGAGCAAAGAAAAAGTATTTGGTAGTCTTAGAAATGGTAGAATGGGATTTCTTGGTATATTGTCTGTAAGAAAAGTGTAAAAGGTCAGCCTTGTAACTGTCTTCACTTTGTGAATTCCTCCTCTTATGAATTCGTAGTAATTATTTCTATAGACATATTTTATTTCTTTGTTTCTTTATAATCTCTCAGAATGTAAAGCAGTCTAACCAGTAATAATAATTACAGCATTAGGTAATTATTCTTTTTCATTCTCTTTCTCTCTTTCATTCTTACGACTGTCATTTCTGTGATACAACTTCAATTATGAACTTTATTACCTTCATATTTCTTATTTTGCACAGACTGTTATACAAACATACAAGCTAAATCACCTCAAAGAATTTTTCAATCTTTTCACAAGACCAATATTTTTTTTTTCTTTCTTTTTTTTTTTTTTTCAAAAACAATTTAGGCAAATTAGTTGAGATTGCTGAATATCTATGTGAGACCTTTTCATCTTCAATACTGAACAAGAAAACAAACCCATTCCTTTTATAATCCTGCACAGAAAAGTATTAAGATATACCAATTATGCAACTATTTTTGGAAGGCAAGAATATAATTTTTGTCATGCTGAGATGTCACTTTATGGCCAGATATTTAAATAGCAATATGCATTTTCCAGGTACTTAGAATTCATCTGCTCTGCCTATATGGTTGAACATCAACATCAGGAACATTAGAGGGGCAATCCAAAAGTCAACCTCTTGAGCTACCTGCTGACTAAAAGAAAATAATGAAGGCAGGGACAAGAGTAGGATCTACTTCATTTTGGAAACTACTTTCATGTTAAGGCCTAGAAACCTATCCAGAAATTGCCACACCATGACCAGAGCAAAAGAATAACCTAGAGATCTATTAAAAGTGTGTGTTTAAGAAGTGGTGCTCTTTTTAATTTCTATATCCTGCCTCAGGACTTTTTAAACTTCTTATTTATTCAAAAATAAACCTAGAATTATAAGGACAGGTTTTAAAGCTTTAATGCTGTGTTTTCTCATGATTGTCATTCTGTTACTTTTCACATCTAGTTCAATGAATCTTTCAAAATGACTTTGCATTTTTCAGAGTGGCATTATTTTATCACTCTTACCTCTTCCTTTTCCAGCACTTTCTGGTGCATACTGTCCTATGTTTGATACTGAGGACACTTTCCATAGGGCTGGAAAATACATATTTATAAGCATTTGGGCTGAGGAAAATATTAATCCATTACATGGGAGCAATCACCACCACAGTTATGTTTTCTTCACTTTTTAAAACATGGCTTTGGCTAAATTTCTTGGGTATGCCCATATCTGTAATTTGACTAAATACTTAGTCAATAATACATAATATATTTAAATACATAATATATTTACTTATGCTACCTGAGAGACACAGTGCCAGAATGTGTGCCAAAAATTTCTAGTGAGCCACACGTGTCTCTAGCACAGAGGGATGATTTGGTCAAAGGAAGACATCTATATCTTACTTGACCTTCAAAAGCTCCCTTATTTGGCCTTGAGAAAAAAATGGGCATTTTTAAATCCTAATTCATGCTATTCTAGATCAGCTTGGTAACTCAGCTTAAACACATCCTGAGACTAGTTTCAATTTGTTGTATTTTTTTTCTCCCTCAATTTATTTTAAAGAAACCATCTTATCATAGGCTTCTTTGTGCATCTTTATACAGTGTCCATGCCTACATCTGTAAATAGGACAAACTCCAGCCCTGGCTTCTGGAGCTAGTTCTTTAGCTGGAGGATGCCAAGTCTCCAGGGTTGAGTGTGTGCAGGAATGCTCTAGCAATTGAAAGAATCAAGCCTAGAGGAACCTGCACAGTTCCAGCAGGAGCTGACCCAGATGGTTTCTGACAGTTCATGGTTTCTGAGTTAGAAGGCCTCAGATTACCCAACCCTAGTTTTAGGCATAAATGTCTTTCACTGTGCCCTTTATATGCTCCCACAAAACCTGATCACAGAAACCATAAAGCTGATCTTTAAGTGCTATACCAGGTACAATTGATTTCACTATCCCAAAACAATGTATTTTTGTGGCAGCACTCCTGCTTCTTTGATTAAAGGCATACTATTTTCCATTTGCAAGATGATCTGAATTACCCTCCTCTCCAAACAACACTGAAGAAAGGCGGTTTTAGCAGCTACCATGTCAGTACTCACTTTAAATTCATTTTTTGCAGATCATAGAATCAGCAGACATTGACAATTTTGTTAGAGATCTCACAGGAAATAATGCAAAAATTTAAAAGTTCAAAGTGGGTTTACTGAAAGGAAAATTCTACACTTACAGTACTATTACAATTCAGATGTTCCAATATTTTATTTTACAGCTACTATGACCTAACCATTTGTGTTTTTCTTAGAGAAACTTGAGTTCACAGACCATTGACTGCATGGCCTGCAACAACCACTCAGAAATCATTATGCTTTTTATGCTAAACTAGTTTACACATAAAGACATTAAGACACATTTGGGAGTGAAATAGGTCCAGCTAGGGTCAGTGAAGGTGTCTGAGATGTATAGCAGATTTTACATGTAATGAAAGCATGGAAATGGTTAATTTTTTTAGTCACGACAAGAGAAATATTGAAAAGGAATAGAATCAGGTTATCTATACAACATAAAAGGCCAAAAAAGGGAAATATCTATACAAGAGAAAAAGACCAAAAAACTGTTACTGTAATCTGACTTGTCTCACAGTATATTAAAACACTACAATATCACAAAAAATTAATATAGAAGACAAATATGCAGTGTGTTATAAAGCATGCTTCTACACCGAATAGTCTTAGCACAAAGGATCAGTACTGCAGGAAATTATGAAAGAATTGGTTTCAACCAGGTCTTAAAAGTACAGACAGATAACATTACACCCACTAATAATATTTTTAACTACAGTAGCTGAGATAACGATAAGGTTAATCAGATCTCTCTTTGAGGGGTATACTCTGGTACCATGCTGCAGTCAGGAAGGATTTATTTGTAAACTATAATTTAATGCATCTGGTTACATGTCCTGTGGAGGAAGCTTCTGCTAAAACATTATGTGAAGGCAGTACTAAAATCACTCCTTTGCACAGTGACTGTGATCTAGAATAACCAATTTTAGCAGTGACATCTAAATTTAGTTATGGATGAGACAGTTAAACACATTACTGAGAAAAACAGTGTAGATTATCTTTCCTTGAAAACTGCACTATGTTACTTACAAAAAATGTTAAAAGAGAAATTGTTTTAATTTTAGTTTGCTTAACTTTTATGTCTTAAATTTAGACTTTTACATAAAACTTGTTGAAAACAGTAAAATGCAAAGTCGCTATGGAGAAGCCACATAAAACAGAAAAGATTTGGGGCCAATGCACATTTTTGGTTTGCACTCACTGTAAAACCATGATTTCCTGGGATTTCTTATAAATATGTCAAAAGCAATAGCAGCATAAAAATTCAATGTTTATCACACGCAAAAATCTCAAAACTGAACTGATGTTGAAATACAAGATTTCCACACAGTTTTCCTTTGATTATGTTGTAACTCAGATTCTAGAAATTCAGCTAATTTATCCTTTTAATTAAGGTACTCTTTCAAGTTGTCAAACTTAAAATCATTCCAGTTGATTATCTTTGTTTTTTCTCTCACTTCTGAGAAAGAAGTTGTTCTTACCATCTTCAGGGTGAAAGAGAAAAACAGTGATCCTCATTTCTTTGCAGTTTTGTAAACTTCAATATAACAGGCAGTACAGGTATGACCATCAAAAAAATGCTTAGTACTTTTCTCTGGTACATGAAAGATTGGTCTTGACATGCTACTAGTCTACAGAATAATAAAATCTTCATCAAAGCTCTCAAAAAAAGGTGTGTGTCCCTCTTTTAACAAATGGAGAAACTGAAGCACGCGGTGGTGAAATGACTTGCCAAGGTAACCAGAGAGACCGATGTCAGGAATGCTCCTAGAAGTTAGGCCTCCTGGGTACTGCTCCTCTGGGAAATGCACTTAGAGTTGTCTGTGTCCAGAAGATAAAGTTGTCCAACAGTTGCTCCTATTGAACATGAAATTTCAACTCTATCTGAGAAAGTAAACATTTATAAAGAAATATTTACTTTTTGCACTTCAGTAACAATAGAGTTACTGGAATGGGTATAATCACCTGACAAGAAAAGCTAAAATTAGGTTCCTAGAGGTAGTTTCATGGTATGTAAAGAAGGTGTTTAGGTAACTATTGGAAAGTGTTTGTTTTGCAAAATAAGTCAGCAGTTACTATGCTTATATATACAAGTTACTATGCTTGTATATGTTCTGTGTCACTTAGGCAAAATATGTGGAAAACACAGTGAGTCAGACTGGGACTTATCCTTTGCAAGGAGAAACATAAGAATCAGAATATATGTGCAACACATATTGCTTTTTCTGAACAGCTCCATAAATATGCATCTATTTAAAACCATGGGGAGAAAGCCTAGCCCAGATCAGCTTCAAATCAGACTTTCATGCCATGTACTAAGCATCTTGGGATGAAAATATTTCTGTGATAGAAGCTGCTCTACCTCAGCAATAAGACTCTTAGCTACAAAGTATTTTCTATTTTCTTCTTGGGAGTGGGGGTAGAGAGAGGGGAGTTCTGTTTCTTCCATTCTTGTACTCAAATTGCTTGGCAGTATACAAATTTACAAAAAAATATGTGGACTGGAGTTAATGGAACTCCACTTACAAATTGTGTGGCAAATGATCACAGTAGGATCACAGTGTGACCCAATGTGACACTATGATCACTCTACAGCAAACAAATGGAACATCACAAACATAAGTAGAACCAGGAAAAGCAGAAGCAAGCACATCTATGAAGGGAAAATGTTATCTAATATTCTTCATGGGTGAGGAGATTCAGGAAACTGAACAGAGGTACTTGATGCTCTTACAGACACCCTTAAAAATTCATCTGGCCTCCTGATGCCCCTGCAAAAGATGGGAGTCACTGCTAGGTCCTGTGTCACTCCTGCCACTCCCAGGGGAATGTTTTATACACTGTATGGCATCTAAAAAGACACCAGTTACCCATGTTAGGCACCAGAATTGCTTGTCATATTTCTGTGCACAGCCCTGGAGAACATGCAGTCAAAATATATGGAGCAAAAAAAATCTATCTACATTTAATGTGGAGTTCAGTAAGTAAGGCTGCATCTAAATTGCTTGGTAAGTGTCTCTGTGGCAGGCTGGAAAATCCTGATCCCCTTATCATTCAAGTCAGAGACCTGTTAGCAGTGCAAAGGGGTGGCTTTTCAGTCTGCACACCTGAGTTTCCTTTCCATAGAAAAAGTTGTTAATTTTTTCAAAGGAATATATTTCTAAATTTAAGCTTTTTCTAGGGGAGGTTTGAGCAAAATGTCTTTTTACTTCATGCTACGAATGTAGCAACTGAAGTAGACTTCATAATGCAGTTGGATTTTTAAGAAAACTGTAGGAAAAAGGTGAGCAATGAGACTTGCCTGTGTGTAACATGCATGAAATTGGTATTCATTATGGCAGACTGTCTGTTGCACAAAAAGACACTGATCTAATATGTGTCAGGCCATAATACAGAGAATGGAAGATTGCTTGTGCTTTCCTCTTCATGGCTGCTTTCTCAGTACTTTCAATCAGATTTTCTGGAAGCAACTTAGGCAGCAATAAAAGTATAACAGAAATTTCTCTTCATTTCAAACTGTTACAATAACAGATTAAAATTCCATACTTTGTCAGCAGTCAAATAAAGCAGATAAACCTAGGCAGTGTGAAAACACTGCAAGGTCTGTGAACACTTGACTGAGTAAAGTATAAAATACAAATTCTAAATAAAAGTAATTCATCAGTTAACTGTAGCATGCATCTTATGCAATCATTAACTTCAGGTTGTTTAGATAAATCACAAACTTCAACATATTTATGAGCACGCAATTTCAAAGACAAATATGAAATTACAAAATTTAAATGAAGCCTATTAGGCCTAGCAAAGGTTAATTGATGGATTTATCATATGATGCTAAAATGTTCCAAGAAACAATAAATCAAATAATAATGAATCTAATTCATATTACAAGGTGCTACATTTTTTCTAAATTTCTAGTGCAGTAAATCTTTAATCCCAACAGGAAATTGTGTTTCCTTTGTATATCTTCATTAATCAAGTCCAGGTTTATGCTGATCAAAACAGTCAAAAAACATCAGTCAGAAGTCCAGCAGAGTTCAGCCATCAAGAAGATAGACAAATAAGCAGCTACTGAATTACTTATATGCCAATTATATTAAAAGTTGTTTGCCTGTATGCTGACACTATGCTGTTAATTTTTTTTCATTTGTTCCATATGCAGACACTAAATAACACAGCAAAACAACTTTAAAAAAAGGAAAAAAACAAGAAAAAGCATGTGCGTAAAACTAAGTTTATTCTAATATTTATTGAAATTCTCTGATGATATAAACATATATAATGTATAATCCTCTTTTTGATTTACAATCAGTTTTCATGTTAACCCAGCAAAATTATAAAACAATAATAATAATTTTACCATATAAATAATACTTTATATTACATCATACATATTAAGTAATACACACATGCTATTTTAAGCTTCTTTCTCTGTGAAATTATTTATCTTTTGGGCTGCAGAAAATAACACATTATCTGAAAAACTTCACTATTTTCTTACCTGCTTTCTCTCAGAGCACAGGTTCGTATTAGGACTATGTTACAGTAGTCAAATAAATTTCCTAATCTCAGTAATAGGGCAAGGGGGAGCATAACAATTCTCTTTGTCAAATATTTTTAATATATCAAAATGTGCTAAAAACTAGATATTGTTTGTTTGTTTGTTTTAAACAAAAATGAGCCTAACCACATGTTTTTAAAGGACAAAGAATCAGTTTAGCTTTATATAATTCTGTTTCTCTCCCTCTCTTCCATGAGCTGGGTTTCTGGTTTTCCTCATCATTTTGTCATAAATGACTGGAAAGCTTGGGAACTGAGGTTGTCATTATGAACAGTTTCCCAAACTGTTTTTTTACCCACCTATTTTATGACTCAAATGACAAAATGTGTTATAAAGAAATAAACTGAGATAAAAATATTCTGAGTGCTAGTTCTAGTCTCTATCTCTTAAAACCAAATAAACCATGCAAACATTAGAAAGTTTTTAAATGAAATTTTAAAATAATTTATAGAGTTTCAAGTTCAAAAACAACTTTCTCAAAAGTACTTAATGTAAAATGACCAAATGATCACATGAGTGCAAGAAGAGAAGCTCCTTGATACTTCTTCACTGAAACTATTCATTCGGTGAATTTTCCAGCGAATTTTCTAATTCTGTTAATATTCACAGTACCTTGCAATGCAGATAGATATTTCAGATTTCATTCAGGAAAATATTACATATATTTTTCTTCTCTTTTTCCAAAGAGATTAAAAACTTGATGCATACCGAGTAGCTTCTCTGCACAATTTGTTAAATATTATAGCAGATAGGGCTCATACAGAATGGGAAACAAGCTCTTCCAGTTTCTCCCAACAGCTTATGGTAATTTATGTACAGTCTATTGCAGTTACCCAGAAATTTTGGAGTAACTTCAGCAGTTTGTTTCTGACAATATAATGTGAGAATCACTTGATTCACCTCATAACAAAAATTACCTATGGGTGATTCCTTCCTTATGAAAGAAATATTCAGTTCCCCAAGGTTGATCTCGAAAGGCAGCATCTTCAAATTACTCTACCAAATATTTATATGTAATAGAAATTTAGTTTGAATTTCTTTTCTCTTTATTCATAACCAAGTGGGACAGAAGGATTTCTTTTTATCAAGATGCTTCCAGATGTATTTTTGCAGCAAGAGTTAATAAGCAATTTTCTTTTTTCTGCATATTGAAATTCTAAAACGTATATAATAATGGCTCAGCTTTTCCTTTGAAACTGCAGAAGATTGTTTTTGTTTATGATCTGTCTTGAGTCTGTATAACAGACTGTCCAGACCATACAACAGTTTGTTTTCCAGTCTGCTTAGATGATGTAGTGTTATCTGCAGTTGTTTGTTTATTTGTATTTCATCTTTAGGAGAATCTGGTATGCACCAGACAGCTCTGTTTTGATAAAACCATTTTATTACAGCTTGGCATTTCTATCTTAGTTTCTTCTTATGCTTTCTTCCTTTGTTCCACAAAACTAAAGGAAGCCTGGTCCAGCCCTAGCATTAGTTCAGTGTTATGTATGCAATGCTTCTTACAACTTATAAACTTGTTATTTCAGAATGTTGCTACAGAGAATACTTTTAGCAGGTTAGTTATTTCCTCCAATACCTCACTTGTAGTATATAAGGACCCTTGTTTTATGTTTAAAATGAAACATTGTTCACCTGTTAAAAATATTAATACTGTTAATCAAGTTTATAAACATCTGTCAATAAATAATTAAGGATAAATCATAAACCATCCTTTCAGAGTTATTTTAGAGTCAATCTTTCCATGTTGTTTGTGCAATGACAGTATTTACATCAGGAAAAACAAACAAAAAAAGCCTTTTAAAAGCCCCTTATCTAAAAAAAAAAACAACCCAAACCAACACTCAAATGAAGTTCAAATATTTGAGAAAAAAAGTCATATCCTCCTAGTTTGTAAATTATTCATCTAGACCTGTTGAAATTTACCCTGAGAGACTTCAGCTTGGTGAAGCAATAAAAAAAATATTAGTGCAGGACAATCAAGTCTCCAGATTATTAACAGGACAAAAACAAAGATTACCTAGAAGAAGGAATATCCAGAGTGTTATAGGGCTTTCATTATATTTTCAAACTCAGAAAACTTCCTGGATAGATTGTCTGTTGGTAAGGATACAAAAGAGACCAAGAGGCTAAGTAGCAGCCAAAAGAGATTTAAGGACTAATCATGCAATTTCAAAGAAACTTCAATCTGTAGTAAGGGAGAAAAAAGTTTTTTTGTCATATACCATAATGTGACCAGTGTATGTGACACTGCCACACATCATATTCTCACTAAAAATGAGCAAAAATTCATCAAAATATTGTGAGTTACATGTACAACTAGCTAGAGATTCATACTGAAAAAATAGGTATTGTAGTGCATTGGAGTCAAAACAGAAGGTTGCATCAAGTGGTGTTCCACAGATGTCTGTTCTGAAACTGGAATAATTTAATATTTTCATTAATATGGACAGCTAAATAGAGGCAATATTTATTAAATTTACAAATTATACCAAACTCAGAACAGATCAAAGTACGTTGAAGCACAGAGTTGGATTTCAAAATTATTTCCAAGCGGAGAAAATAGTAAAAAGTAAATAAAGTGCAATTCAAAATGGGACAAGAACAACATAACACTTTAAAGTGGATATAAATGATCACATGTACAACAATGAAGCCAATGAGTCAGACAGCAGTGTTGCTAAAAAATACCCAAGCACCTGTCTGGCTTAGCTACTCGTAGTGGGTGTCTAGCTCAGTTGGATATACCCCACAGCATGGTGCCTGCCCTCCAGGAAAACGTGTCACCATTGGCCTTGTGTCATATCCTGAGGTCACGTCTGCATGGCTCAGGTGTGCTACAGCACCTCAAATGGCCCTTGGCATCTGAGTGTGTGGGCAAGAGTCTTAAATGATTCCAGCCAGTGGAGCCCAGAGGGCTGCTCAGCTCACCTGAAATTCGGCATACACACTGTCAAATTAACAGCTCTCTAGGCTACACTGGGTTGGATTCAGTGACACCAAGATGCCACTTCAGGAGAGCCCAGGTTTCCTACTGGTGTTGTGTCACACCTGGCAGTCCCATCTGGATCTTTTGGATACACGGGGTATTTCAGATGACATTAGGCACCAATGTGTAGGCAACTAAATCAGATCTTACATTTCCAGTGACTCTCAAGGATTCCTGTTTCTTTGTATTGTCTATAAATACAGCATTTCAGCTCTGTGTGTGTGTGTCAGAGATGTGACAGACACATTTAGGTTTATGCAGGTGAGAGTGACACCGGACACCCTGACAGGATGTAAAGACCCCATTTGGCTATCTCACCAGGACTGAGTAAATATATAAGAAAAGAAGAATCTAAGGAAACTTGTAATCCAAAAACATTTCAGTCCTGAAATACAGGAAAGGTTGCAAATGAAGGCTAAATTCTTTGTCTGTGTAGAAAGGACGAGAAATAGCTCCTAAATTGTAGAAAGCTATAGGCACAACATTTGGTCTGTAGAGAGGGTGAAATTTGTCTTGGAATATTGTGGAATTTCTATCAGTGGAAGTTTCCAAAAACAGCAATTGACATCCTGCAGAACAGCCTGGCATCATTGCCAAAAATCAGCTGTCAACTTTTAAAAAGTCCTGAACTGTGTGTAAAATATTGAAATGGTTCAGCAATGGTATTCCTCAGCTTGGTGTTCCCACTGAAAGCACTCCAAACCATGTGCTGCTTGCTCATTCCCTCCTGATCCTCCCCTTCCTCCTGCAGTGGGCTAGAGAGAAGAACTAGAGGCAAAAAAGATATAAAGAGCATGTGTTAATGTAAGAACAATTTGCTATAAACAACAGTGAGGTAAGAAAATGAACACTTACAGCAACAATGTTGCAACAAAAGTGTACAGGAGAGGCAAGCCATTCACATGCAAATGCTCACTGTGGAGCCCAGCAATATTCTGGCCCTGAAGAGAGTCCTTCCTTCATCCCCAGAAATGATGGGAGGTGCTATGGAATAACCTGATGGTCCTGGCCGTGTCCCCTCCTGGCTACTGCAAAAATTAACACTGTCCTGGCCAGAACAAGACAGTTATCCTGTGCCATATATTAAGAATTTATTATAACCTATGTGTTACAAATACAGCAACTGGAGCCAAGAGTTCCACATAATATGACTTTGTATCACTTTTCAAAATCCAGTTTGTAATACGCAATATTCCTACAGAGTAGCTAAAGTTGAGGAGCATCTGAGCATTTTTAGAGAACTTGCTTCTCCTCCTGAAAGATAACCTTTCTAATCCCCTTTGGAATCATATTTTTGGTTGCCATATTATCTTTTGGGACTAACTCGCTGTCTCTTGTACCAAAGATCAGCATGGTTTGCACCAGACTGGCTTTGCTTGTTTGAGCCTGTAGCTGTTGCTTTCTTTCTTAATGGAATCATCATCTACCTTTGAAGCTAGATCCCTTCTGAACCAATAGCTTCACAGTCTGACTCTGCCTCTTACAAGAATTTGCTAAACTGTAGCTGCTAAGCAATGTAGGCTCACTGAGCTGAGCATCTGCCAGGAGCTATTTGGCATACGGTCAGGCTGAGACTGCTACAGAGGCAGCGTCAATAGACAAACCAACTTCTGGAGTACATGTGCGTCCCTTGCCTTATCTATATGCTGTGTCTATGTGAATTTTATGTGCAATCTGGCCAGCAAAGTAGAGACAGGCATTTCCCTGCTGTCTGGTTCTTTGCTGAGATTCTTTCTCCAGCAGATGTTGGCGGATCTTCCCACAGACTTTGTTGTAAGTACCATGTCTGTGTCTTCTTCTTCAGATGAAAGAGAAAAATTCCATGTGCTTGCCTCTAGAAACACTACAGAGCTCTCCGGTTAAGTCCAAAACTAGTCCTTGTCTCTGGACAAGCACAGTGCAAGATTCTGTAGAGCATTTCCAGCAAGTTTGAAGTGTTAGTGAACGCACCCTTTTGTTATGCTGTCTTCAGAAGAGAATAGATCAAAAAAAATGAGTTTTAAAAGTGCATGCAAATTCTATGGATGAGTTCAATCCCTGTGTGTATTCTTTTTCTCATGATTAATATCACATAGGCATTTATTCTAATACTGATCTTCCTCCACAATCAAGGAGGAAGCCAAAATATCTGGGAAATGTTTTCCTTTTGCAATCATGGTGAGCATTCTTTATGTCTTCATTTAAACACTTCTAGAACAAATAGTAGTCTCTGTAAATTTATCTTTGAGCTGATCCAAGAAAGATGCATATGAATTTAACATACAAAACATTGAATATAATTTCTGACATAAAATTAAAGCAATAATTACCTAACTATTATTTTTACCCTTGTTCTGGTTAGTTAGCAGAGGAATAGCTCCATTGCATTCTTTTCCTAGACTACAATTTATCTACTTGAAGCATCAGAATTTTATTAAGGACTTGACACCAACTCCTTCCCATGAAAACCAGAGAGCAACAATGACCAGTCATTAGAGAGCCCTGGCACCTCTTTGTTTCTTCAGGAGAATAACCCAATACAGAAAAGGAAGAAATCTAAAAAAAAAGAGAAAAGAGTGAAAGAATGTGTGCACTTTTTTATTTTTTCTTCTACAGAGCCAATAGGTTGTATCTCAGAATGATTCAGCTGAGGTGAATTCCTTCAGAATATCTGGGGTCCTTTCTAGAGCTCCTCTGAAGATGTATGACATTTCTCATCAAAAGTTTAGACTCCACACTAGATCTCAGAAAAGTTGTCTATATCTACACTCTAAAATGTCAGCAAAATAAATGCCAAACACTGGAAGGTGTTGCTGTATCTATCAGTCAAGATTATAATTTGACATTAAGAAACAATAAGGCAGCATGATGCCCCACTATTCTCAAATCAACTCTTGACCCATGATACACTTAAACCCCTTCTGCACAACCCACTTAGGCACATATGTCCTCTTTTCCCATCTGCTCAGCATTTCACCATTACCTCCAGTGTCTGTGTCTAGCTGAATGACTGGATGCATGCATAGCAGCATTTAAGTATCTTAGACTCCTACGCAGAACTTTTTTTTCAGAATACAGGTTTTTATTTGTGAAAACTCATGATCTGATGAGTCTGCTTGTTATATTTCAATGAAAGCTTAGATGCCAGAGCCTATCAAAGATGAGAGCTTTCACAGATATTGGTTTACTGGACAATAGCCATTGATCCAAATTCCAGTCCTAAACATAACTAGTAGAGGACAGAGTTCGTTCTGCTAGTAGAATGTAATGGAGTATCATATATTTATAAAGGCCCTCAAATACTGTCATAAATTGCAAGCAAATACAGTATTTTATTTCTTTTCAAGTTTTTTTGATGACTTAATTGGCTGAAGATTAAGTATGGGCTGTGAAAGCAATTGTAATAATTCCTGAAGAAACATGGAACTAAAATCTTTACATACAGCTGAACTCATTTTTCTCCTCATAAAATACAAAGACATATTTCCATTTAGAGGTTTGCTCACAAAAGTTAAGGTATATTGAATGAAATTCCTTCTCAAAAATAGGGTAGAGAAGTTGAGAGAAAATTATCAATAGCAAGGTAGGAACCAAGTAATGCAAAATTTTAATTGGATCCTGCAGACAGACCCTTAGAGAAAAGATATAGAAGTTTAAGTTGGCAAACCCTTTCTATTAAACTCTCTATTGAACTAGCAAAAATTAAAAACTAAACACACAACTAATTTTCCTGGGCTCCATTTTAATAAGTTGTATAGGGAAGGAAGACAGAATTGGAGTACAGCAATGCCATGTGTTAAGAAATGGGTAAGTGAACTGGAGTGAAAATGCAGCCAAATGGGTGCAAAAATAAGTACTATTTGAATATTGGAGCTGACTTATACCTTCAGCAGGTGATGGTGCCTGTGGCACTGTCAGGATCACTCCTGGCACTTGAATGATCATTTTGGAGGGGAAAGCAACAGTAGGAAGGCAAAAGTGGCAAAGAGGGAAAGTGCTTGCCACAGTAGTTCTCATGTTTTCTGAAATATCTACAAATTCCTAGTCATAGCAGGCCTGACAAAGAAAAAGCTGCTGTCACAATCCTGAAGGGGTAAATAGGAGATTTCTGTCCTGCAGTAAACTATGCCAGAGACAGGGAAAACTGGAAGGGAAAGATAAGAGGAGAGCAGATGTTTGACACTCGGTACCAGAGAGGAAGCCTATACTGCGGCTGCTGAAATGGAGAGATCCCCTGTGAGAACCATGTCTTAGAAAGCAGCTGCCAAGTCAAATAGCCATTAAATCTCAGCAGAAAGAAACATCATCACACTACGCTTTGTCTCTTTAGTAGAACCAACAGCAGTTCACACTGGGCTAGTATCAACTGTACCATACAAAGCCTGCACGAAAATACAGGCCAGAGTGACAAAAGCATTCACTTTTAATTAAGCGGTTTGAAATTAAATGAAAAATGTACTGGGGAAAATGAGTGAAAAAGTTGGAAATCTAGCTTGTGAATTGAACCTATGTTCTCTTCCGTGGATAATGTTTTATTACTCTGCCTTGTGTCCACATTTTTCTAAATAGAATTTAACTGACATTATATCTTTGCTAGTGCAAAATATTTATTCCAGTTAGAGATAATGGGGATCCTTCCCACCTCTGGTCCTTTCTCAGTTGCTCCTGAGAAGAAGGCATGTAATTACTTCATGGGTCTGGTCATTCTTTGTGCGCAGAAAGACCCTGTCATAAAGTAAGGGAAATGAAAAACTCACAATCCTTCCTTCCACAGAAGGCAACTGTTATATATTTTTTGTTTATATTTTGTTGGGAAAAAAAAAAAGGCTAGCTATCCCAAGGCACATATGTCTAGCTTCAGTGTGGCGATCAGCAACCAGTAGAGAGTAGTAAGAGAGAGATGGACTACTACATCAATTCAGCTGATACCTAGAGTAACATGGACAATTTCCTCCTCAAGTCAGAACAGAGGAGTTAAAAGCAAGTAAAAACTGAAAGACAAGGTTCAGATTTTGGTCGGTGCAAGCATGCAGGGAGAAAAAGGAAGCCAGCTTTAATATCAAAAAGGGAGGATGTGCTACTGGTACCAAAATGTGTTTTCACCTTTAGACATAAAAAGTACAGTCTGATAATGGAATCTCCATGCTTAAAACAAGCAAACAAACAAACGGAGCCATAACTTTTTGCCCTCCTTCCTCCGCCCTTTCTTTACCATAATAATCCAGGATATTTATACTGTATGCTATATCAATCACATTTCTATCTTGCCTCTTCCAACTAGTACCACCTCTGCTTCAGTTGTGAGGAAAGAGAAGGTAGGATCCTACTCACAACAATTGCACACTGCTGTTGCAGACAATAATTTTTTCTTGTCTGGCTAAAAAGCCATTAAGTTTCCTTTCTCCAAGGAAACAGGAAGGACATAAAGCATACTTCTTGAAAGGTCGTGACACTTGACAACCATAGAAGATGACTTGATGGCCACTTATTCTTGCGGATTTCAGATAAGTTGTCCTAGAGAAATCTGTATAAGAAGATCCAGGATTGAGAAACCAACTAGATCTAGTGATAGCTAGACAGGTAGAAAGTAGAAGGAATAATGGCTCTGTGACTGATAGATTTGAGGGAAATAGTCTTAAAGGGTAAGAGACAAGAGACTTGGAGAATTGCTAATGATAAAAAAATATTAAAATGATACTTCCTTTGAAACAGGAAAAAGGAGCTGATGAATTGCTGAAGAAGAACAGGAAGAAGTTTGCAGAACTTGGAGAGAAGAGACATAATAAGGAATTTATAGATATCGTTTGGGTGCCTACTATGCTGAGGCCAAATCATGTATTGCTGATTGAGGCTACACATGCTTTCAGGACCCAGTGTCTTACTTGGTATGAATAAAAAGGACATATGGGAAAAAGATTGCATGAATAGCGTATAATATAAAATTAACTGTAATTGGGGTAGATGTATGACTAAGGGCAAAGTGAGAACAAGCAAGGAAAATGCTGTGGCCCAGATCCAACAAAATATTTATGCTTTCAACTTCTAACTGCTAACATTAGATGGTAATAGCTTTCACAGCAGGTAAGCTCATAAATCATTTGCTGAATCTAAGCCTAAGGCTGTTGCATGCTAATCCAATGATTTTAAAAGTAAGGTTTACTGAACGTATTTACAAATTTTAAAAATACAGTTAATAGTATCAAAATAATGCAGGCTGAGGGAACTGTGCTTGTTCCTACTGGAGAAGTGATAGCTTTGGGGAGAGTCAACAGCAGCCCTCCCTTTCTTATGAGGAAGTTAATGAAGAGGATGGAGCCAGGTGCTTCACAGCTGTGCGGGGAGAGGAAGGCAAGAGAGAGTAGGTGTAATTTGAAACAAGAGAGGTTCAGGCTGCATGTCAGAAAAAGCTTTTTCATGATGGAGACAGTCAAATGGGGAAATGAGTTGTCCAAAGAAGTCATGTGTCCGTTCCTGGAGATCTTCAAGGCTCCACAACACAAAGTCTTGAATAACCTCGTCTGGTCTGATCCTGCTACAAGCACAAGGTCAAAATAAATGGTTTCTTGAGGCCCTTTGCAAATTCAATCATATGATCCTATGAAAAAATTCTCATCACTTCAGTGTGCAATTGCTGCCTTATTTTATCTAGGAATATGCTAATATTAGAAATACGCTAATTCTGTCTTTTATATTTCATGAAGGCATGTAGCTATGCATGCTTGCCCTAACTAAGGTGTTTGCATTCATGAGATATCCTGTTTAATAATTTTCATGGCAGGAATGGACATAAAAGGAACTGGAAAGCAAGGAAAAAATTTTTAGTGAGCTTGTATGTACTATGTATATGTACCAGTGCAATAACTGTAGAAGAAGGATCTGGGGTTCAATGAGAACAGATGAAAAAGAAAAAGTTAATAAAGTAGAGTGAAGCTCCAGATTGAAATATCTTTCACATTCATGTGAAGCAACACAAGATTGCAGGAAAAAGTTGGCTTGTATTGCCGATAGTATCAATGCTAGTGTCTCAGTAATCTCCCACAGAAAATAGAGGGATGCCTCTAAAACATTGAAAAACAAAGACCTTTAAATGTTCCTACGTTAGTGAGCAGGAATTTTCTGGACTATTTTCCTACACATGGCCATTTAAAATACACCTAAACTTCACATTAAAAGAGCCAATTTAATTTCTGCAAGTTGACATTTGGATTTTATGTGGTATAAATTTTGAAAAATCTAGAAAGACTAACAATTTCAAACAATGACTGTGTCATGTCCCCATGACCAATAGCTGGTGCCATGAATAAAACATAGGTATTTTATGACTCTAATAACTGAAAAGTAGACATAAATATTCTGAATCAGCTACAGACCTACCAAGATGATTTTCTGATATTGATATTTTTTTCTTCTGTATTGATGCATTTATCAGCTAAGTCAGTCAGTAAGTACTCTCAGAATGTGCAACAGCTCTTTAGGAGCCATTAAAGCATATTGAACTAATGACCCATGGATAATCAAAGTGTCTCGTTCACTTAATGATGGATCCTTCATTCTACTTCCTTTGAACATACTGCATTTGATTTTCCTTTTGGTAATAAAAAAGTGGACATTAATTATCTCAAATACTATTAAAAACCCAATTGAAGGCCTGCATTAAAAATATTCTTTTTATTTTGTTTTGATTGTCTTAGAAGATTTTGTTAAAAGAAGAGCCATTATTTTTCCTAATTTGTTTTAAGAACCTGCTTTTTTGTCCTGGTATAGTTCAGTAATAAATACTTGAGTTACAAATTTTATCATCTTTTAGTTCACTGTCATTGTCATTATTGAAATAGCAACCTCATGTCTGCATTCAGGGCAAAACAGATCTTTGTTGGGGAAGATGTAAGAAAAATAGAGGTGTTTCCTTCAAATCCTGACTTTCAAAAACATTGTTCACTAGCAAAAATATTTGAGAATGGTTGCTGAATAGGATGTTCAGAGGTATTGATGGAACACCTGATGATAATCAAACCAGCATCTACTCTTCTGTGCACTTTCTAAAGCTAATCAACAGCAAATCATCTTCCTGATCAGTCTCGTACCAAAAAAAAAAAAAATAAAAAAAAACAAAAAAAAAAAAAATAAAAAAAAACAAAAAAAAAAAAAATAAAAAAAAACAAAAAAAAAAAAAATAAAAAAAAACAAAAAAAAAAAAAAACACTCAAAAAAAAGCCCAAACAAACAAACAAAAAAACCACTGCCATAGATCTGAAGAAAAAAAATACCAAAGGTGGAATGAAAGAAAGTTAACAGATGGACAATGAAATACTTGTGACTATCCCTGGATTACACAGAATATTTGTTGCAGAATCAAGGAATCTAAATTTCAAATCTATTGTGTTGCCCAAGCAACCAGCTCTCTGTGGCTAAACAATTGAAACTTACATATCTATGACTCTGTGAAAAATGTTAAGTGAAATCATCACACTTTTTATGTTAGCTTGTTTTTTTTTTCCTATTGCTTCCCAGTACAAGAACGTTAAAAGGAAAAAATAGCATGCAACTAAAGCATTTTAGAAACATTGCTGACTGAATATTCAAACTTGCTATCCAAAACGGTAGTGGAACAATGAAGACCATATGGAACAGGTCTGGTTCTGACTTTTCTAACTTGTTGCTCTGCCTCCTACTTCACGCTTCACATTTAATTTCTTGGAGGGTGTGTGGGGGCACTGTTGTGGTAAACTGTCAGCATGGAGTCCTTCAGTGAAAGCAATATGATGCTTATGTTAATGGTTTTCTTTTTCTAATTTTAAGGGGTTATCTATACTGCTACATTACTACTACATTTCATGATTATAATAAAACTTTCTTGGTAAATAACTGGATAATAAATATTCTTTCTCTCACCTCCACCTAAGCTTATATGATTAAGTTCCTGGATGACACCATGAAATTTTCTGCCTCCTTGTGTTACCTCCATATTTTAGATAGGTGGCAAATCTATTTTATAATGGGAGATGACGAGTCGTGATGACTCTTTCCAGATTTGTTTCAACAAAGAATCCTTGGTCTTGCTGCCCCTACAGTTCAACAGCACTGAATCCGTTAAGTCCTAAAATTATGCCACAAAGCCTATCTGTTTATCCAGCTTTTCTCCAAGGGGATGGTTAAAGAGCCATAAAATTTTGCCTATGGCAAATCAATCTGCTTTCCTCAATATCTACAGTATGTCTTACTCTCCCCCCCTTTTCCTTGATGGACAAATGCAGGAATGCTGTGACATCTGAAGTAGCTTATGTTGTTTCCTAAAGAAATTTTCAAGACTTTGTAACATAACCAGTTTAGATGACATATTTGCTTAACAAAAAAAAAAAAAAAAAATAAAAACCAAGCAGGTTTGTGTTGTTAAATTTCTGATCTTTATCACTGAATGAAAATTTGATTTAGTATTTCTGCTCAAATTTCTCAGACTTCTCACTGAACAGCAATATATTTTAATGGAAAGAAAAAGAGTACCTTTTTCTTACAATGTTTTTTTGTCTTCTTTAAGGATTGTTAAATATTCATGTTACTCCAGAAAGTTTCTAAGCATGATTCACTTGCTTAAGTGTTGAGAAAAACTGGAAACTTCAATCCCAGTCCCAGTTCAAAAATCATGTGTGTGCTATATTAACCAACTAACAGGAGAAATATCTTTCTCTCTTAATATCATGTGAAACAGAACAGTTTAAAAAAGTAGAGATAAGAACATAGCTCCCAGGAGCAGCATCCTTGTATCCCATCTGAATATAAACAGCATCAATTTTTATTTCAGTTCTTATAGTCTGCTAGTTATTGTATTAAACATCAAGACTCATGCATGGATTCTGAATTCCTGCAGATAGAAGATAAGAAGTCAAACAAGTTCCTATGGAGATCTGTTGGATGCTGCTGAATTATGACAAAATTCTTTTATTGGGGTACTTAAACTGTTGATTTTTTCAACTTAGACATCAAAAAATTTAAACAGGATTATGCATGAATAATACTGTAGTTAACGGGAATTATACTGCAAAAAGCTGGATTTTCTCTTTCCTTCATGCAGGGAGAATAGAAATCTCCATACTTCTGTGTTTGTTTGTGGATATGTGCTTTATTGAGAATCAGCCTCAAGTCAACTCTAATTTTACACACAAATATTTGTTATTCCTGAAACTTGAAAAATAATAATACTGTTCCTTTACCCGTGATCCCTAAATGGAAATTACTAACTGCTTTGCCTAAAAGGAACACCTAGTAATTTATTTATCCCAACCAAGTTATTTTAGAATTCAGGGTTTCAAAGGACAAGCATCATTTTAAAAGAAAAAAAGCCCACAGACTTCCTGCAAAAGATTTTTATTTGCCAGCTGTACAGGCTACTACAACAAGTGCCTAAACCTGGAAAAAAAAAATGTGCAGCATTTCAGAGCTTTTATTCTGTGATTGTAAAATATCTGGGAGGTTTGCCAGACTCAGTCAAAAGAAGAGCACAGCGTTTTCTCATCACTAATAACAATGACCTGAAGTCACGTTGAAGATTGTAAGGTCAATTTCCCTCTTAAATTGAAAAAAGAAAATAGGAGAACAGATGTGGGTAGTTGCTTCTGTATTTATAAATTGCATGACAGCTGGGTTAGGCTATATCATCTCCAGTTTCTATGCAGTTAAGGTATTTTTATTGAATCATTCATACTAATCAGATAGAAGTGTTAAGGCGCATTTTTAAGCTATTACATAACATAGAAAAAGCCACAAATTTCATATTGTACATTCAAAATGGAACATTTTTCTTCATTAAATATGTTCAGGTAAGTTTACCATGTGGCATGCCCATTTCAAAGAGAATTTTCTGGATTTGAATGATTGGTTCTGAATTGATACAGCATAAAGGCATGTGACGATAAAACAAGTACATTTTTTAAAAAAAAGTGAAAATACATAAAGTGTTAATTATGTAATACCAGAGATTTGTTTATTTGGTGTGTTTGGGCTTGTAGGGCTTTTTTGTGGGTGGTTGGTTTTGGCTTTTTGGTCTTTTTTGGTTGGTTGATTGTTTACTTGTTTTGTTTTCGGGTTTTTTCGTAGTTTAAAATAGCAGAAAGAGTAGCTGTGCAACCAACACCTCGATAACAATTGTTTCATCATTTCAGGAGCATATAATGCACAAAAATTCTCATTCCGCCCTATTTCATATATCAAGCTGACCATTTTATCAGATACATAATTTCTTATTACTGACTCATTATGTCTATCTGCTGAAACACAAATTTGCACATGATACACATCAATATTTTTGGCTACTATTTCTTTATATTACATTTACATTAAAATGCCAACCATCTGCTTGTGGTTGACAGCATCTAGGCAAATCTTTCCTTTAATTCCCAGCATTTTATTTCACCCTTATTGGGTGAAGCATATAAATCACATTTTGCTGCTTTATACTGTTCAATCCATATTGTCTAACCTACACATTTTAACATTAGACATAGTAACCTATTGAGCCTAGACCTACAAGAGAAAAACAGAACCTCATGAGCATAGTTTATCTGAAATGTCTTATGTGTCTGTTAAGGAATCAGATAAATCTTTGATGATGCTTTCTGTCTCCCTGACATAAGGAAAGACTAGGTGAATAGTTAGACTTAAAAGATTAACTTCTAACACTTGTATTAGAGTACCAAGCATAAGCTTAGAAGTGAAGTTTCAATTAACTAAGACTAAGAGATAAAACAGTTTTCTAATCTTCAGCCAAGCATTTCAGGCATAGTTTTTCTAACCTATGTGATGTATACATCAATTATTTCAGAAAAGTATTTTGGTAAAACAATCGCTAAAAAACAACAACAGACACACTGCTGGCTCACAGACATCTTGTTGTCCAGCAGGACCCCCAGTCCTCCACAGAACTGCTTTCCAGCAGGTCAACTCAAACAGAGGGTTTGGTGGCTGTTCAGAAGTGGCAAAGAGAAAAGTAAGATAAATGGAATGAATCAGATTTATTATCGAGCCCCCTCTCTCCCTGAGTTTCAGAGAAATCGGTAAGATAAGTTAAAGCAGCCCTCAGGCAGCTTAAACTTGTGCAATCAGCCTTTACACAGAAGATTGTCCAAAGTCTCTCTGTCCCTGGCAATATAACAAGGGCCACATTTACAAGTAGGTGACCTGCTTCTGAATGACAACTGAACCAGATAAGAAAAAAAGAATAATTTTCACATTCCTCCTCACATCCTTTATAAGGTCTTTTTCAAGAATGAGAGATTATTTATTACAAACAGTGCAAGGAGAGAACTCCCATGCCACAGACAGATCCAAGTCCCCAGGTGCAGCACCATGTGCACATAGCTCTTGAGCCCAACGGGGTGATAGTTTTGCTCCCTCACTCCATTTCAGTAGCTTGAGCCCCTAGAGGAAATTGAGGTAACAAGAGATGCCTGGGTCCCCTTACAAGACCAGCAGCAGCATTTCCTCCTCCTGCAGCCCTGTCAGCCTCCCAGCTGTGCTGTCTCAGCTCAGTGTTCCTGTTAGGGCCTCTGGGCACTACAGTAAATAGTGAGCATTAAGGGATATAGCATGCAGCAAAGTCTAACAGTGTTCATGCGTCACTAATTACCATAATGAGAAACTTGCGGCACATCAGCCAAGAAGAATTTGCATTGATTGTTTTTTCCCTGTTCTTCAGCTAGAATAGGAAGAATTCCCTTGGATCCCCACTTGACCTTGAGGGCTTCTTCTCCTCTTTCTGTGTGTAGATATTCCTTGGAGGTGCGTGTAAGGCGGATGAATAAACACAGATTTAACCCCAGAAATGATTTGGTTTTTAATAGGTGTTGCTACTGAGAGTGTATATGTAAATTCTAGTTATGATCAAAGAAAATAAATGTTCAAATTTCATCTGATTTCAATTGGCACAAGCACATTGAAGAGCAAATGCTGTTTTCACACTGCTCCTAATTCAGTAAGGTCCTGCTGCATGTTAGCTATTGATCTTAAACGTTTCTGTTGGTGATTACAAACAATGACTCATGAAGTATGGATTCCTATTCCACTACAACTGGGTTAATATTAGAATTACTTGAAGATTAAATGCTCATGAAACACCATTATTAGCTAGAA
Source organism: Peucedramus taeniatus (assembly GCA_013400575.1). Lineage (NCBI taxonomy): Eukaryota > Metazoa > Chordata > Aves > Passeriformes > Fringillidae > Peucedramus > Peucedramus taeniatus. The sequence goes on from WBNO01009355.1 coordinate 73,863, forward strand.
CAACTTCTTGACAACAGGGTGTTCTGTTAAAACCTGTATTCTGCGATGAATCTATGCTTCCTGGAGAATAGGCAACAAAAAAAGTTTCTGGAGCACAAGATATGATACTGAAAGGCTTCCCAGGCCATTGATTCATATCCTCTGCTCTAACAGGCATTTCCTGTTTCCTATAATCCATTCAAAAATGTATTAAGCTCCACTTTAAAGCTACTTAAATTGTTTCCCTCTTTTACTCTTATTGGAAGGCAGTTCCAGACAAGTGGAAGGTGGCTAGACAGTTGTATTGATCTCTAAATTCCCTGGAAATTCTATTTATAAAACGTTAAGCATTTTGTTAAGGATTTCCAAGTGGGTGTTTCTGATGGCTCAATACATAACAATTGCTCTGCTGATAACAATCCTCTGCGTGTTTCATTTATAATGATCCATTTTATTTTCCTTGTAATAATAGCATATTGCCATTTCATGCAGCTGTTACATGCACTTTATGAATGTTCCACTGCCTTTTTTTAACATAATTGACTCAGTTCTTTGAGTTGCCAAGCACCTGATCTCTGATTCCAGTGAGAGAGCCTTAAGCAATACCCTCAGGTAAGCCCTGTACCCAAGGACCTTGTTTCAGGTATACAAACTTCTTTTTCTTAGTCATGTATTTTACAATGATTCATACAGACTGGTTGGGTTCTAAAGGGGCTTCTGGAGATCATCTAGTTCAGCTTCCCTGCTAGAGCAGGTTGCACAGGATTGTGTCCAGGCTGGTTTTGGATATCTCCAGAGGAGCAGAATCTACAACCACTCTGGGTTGCAGGTTCCATGAGAACAGGTCTGTCACTCTCACAGTAAAAAACTTCTCCTTATATCCAGATGACACTTCCTGTGTTTCAGTTTGTGCCTGTTGCCCCTCTCCTGTCACTGGGCACCACTGAAGAGAATTTGGTTCAGTCCTCTTGATGTCTGCCTGAAAGACATTCATATCCATTGATAAGATCCCTCTCAGTTGCCTCTTCTCCAGGCTAAATAGACCCAACTCCCTCAGCCTGAGGGAGATGCTCCAGTCCCCTAATCATCTTCAGAGCCCTCTTCTGGGCTCTCTGCCACAGTTCCTTTTCTTGGACTAGAGAGCACAGAACTGGACACAGCACTCCAGGTGAGGCCTCACCAGGGCTGAGTAGAGGGGCAGAATCAACTCCCTTGACCTGCTGGCAATGCTCTTCCTAATGCAGCCCAGGAAAAAAACTGGCCTTCTTGGCCACCTGGGCACACTGCTGGCTCACAGATATCTTGCTGTCCACCAGGATCCCCAGTCCTTCTCCATAGAACTGCTTTCCAGCAGGTCAGCCCCCAACCTGTCCTGGTGCCTGGGGTTGCTCCTAACCAGGTGCAGGACCCTGAATTTGCCTTTGATGGACTTGACTGGGCTCCTCTCCAGCCTGTCTGGGTCTCACTGAATGGCAGAACAGCTTTCTGGTGTGTCAGTCACTCCCCCCTCCCAGTTCTGTATCATCTGCAAACTTGCTAAGGGTGTGTCTGTCCCTTCATCCAAGTCTTTGATGATTAAGTGGAACAAGACAGGATCCAGTACTGAATGCTGGGGAACACTGGTAGTAACAGGCCTTCAGCTAGACTCTGTGTCACTGACCACAGCCCTCTGAGACCTGCCATTCAGCTAGTTCTCAATGCCCCTCACTGTCCTCTTCTCTACCCTTCTTTTTCTCTACATGCTTATAGACGATATCTGGGAAGAATTGTTCCATCACCTTACAGGATGGAGGTGAGGTTGAAAGGAAGTCAGCTTGCTGCACACCCTGCGCACTGCCCTAAGGATCTCAATTTCAACCTTTCCATTGTTACTCCATACAAGGTTTTCCTTGTATCCTTTCACGTTACCCAGCAACCTGTCCTTGCTGGTGAGATTAAGGTCCCACCCAACACCTCTCTTAATAGCCCCTCTATTACTTGGAGCAGGAAGCTTTCATCAATGCATTACAGAAACCTTCTGGATTGCTCATGCCTGGCTATGTTGTCCCTACAACAGACACTCGGCTGGTTGGAGCTCCTCACTCAGACCAGGAATTGTGATGGTCTTATTTATCTATAGAGGGGCTCATCTGCTCAGTCTTGCTGGTTATATGGCCTGTAGCAGACCCCCACTACAATATCACCTCTCACTCCCCTCTCTTTAATCCTGATCCAAGCTCTCAGTCAGTTCCTCATCCATTTCCAGGTAGAGCTCCATGTATTCCAGATGAACAAAAAAAAAGTAAAAAATAAATTTCCCTTAAATTGTTTAAAGAAAACTAAAACAGCTCTGCTTTTTTTATGTACCTGAATATAAAAAGGTAAATGCCATGGATGGTAGCAGTCTATTCACTTCCTGTAGTCACACTTGCTGTCATGACTCATTTGACTGCTCATCAATTCTGAAGTGTGGTTACAACGATGACATTTAATCAACAGAGGTCTCCACTGCATCATCCCCATGAAAGTAGGTTCTTACTGCTGTGTTGTTTCTTAGCTTTAAGGATCCAAACTGATCCAGCATTTGGGCTGGCCCCACACTTGAAGGAAGCAACGCTCTTACACACATACTTTTTTTAACAGAAAACAAACATTAAGAATGCAATTGGGAAACAACTTAACCTACATATCAAACCTCTGTGTGAGTGTGTTCTGCATCTCACTGGTAGATAGAACATCTGATGATTTTGACTCTTCCCTTTCTATATCTGTCTCTGACACTCCTACCATTATCTATTATTAAATTAAAACCTGACCCCTTTGAAGTTAATGGAAAAAAGCCTTCCTACTTTTAATGTGAGTTATTATCTTTCAGTAAGGTTACTGCATGGATCGAATCTTTGTGCTACCAGCAAGTGCTGTCCCTTGACTTGAAAAGAACTCAGCAAACATGTAGATGCTCATGTTATTATATCCTGCTGAAGGATGGGAACATTTTACTTTGAAAAACAGCCTTTAAAAAATAACAGCTAGTAATATATCTCATTGGACTGCTGTGAGATCTTCCATAGAGTACAAATTAATATTTGTACTGTGAAGCACCTTTGGATCATTGGATGAAAGATGATGTGTTTAAACATGAAGAATTAAAATTAATCTCTCCATGGAATTTTTTAAGAATAAAAAAAGATGAACAATACAGTTTAATTAGTAAACTAATAGAAATTAAAATGCTTAATAATGTACAATATATATTTCCCAATGGAAACCAATATTATGCTTAGATTATAGTCAAGATAATATTATTAGTAGAATAACTGAGTCAAATTAATCATGACTGAAAATCTGATTATCACAAGGGATCATGCTGCTACCATAGATTTCACAAACCTTTACTTTTATCTTTTTATTACAACACCAAATTTCTCCTTCTGTGCAGAGGGTGTAAAGGATTTTCAGTTTTCAGCATCTTCAGACTGCTGCTTTGATATTCTAATGCACATCTTGTGAATGACGGGCCTCAAATTAATTTTTTTTTACAAAGAAGAGACTACAGACAAGGACAACTGTTTTTAATAATATTATTTACAAAGTGATAATATGCAATTTGTTACTTGTCAAAACAGCAGGAATTATGTTCTCATTCTATGTTAAATATAATTAGCTAATATTTTCCAAAGGGTATGCAGACAGAAGAAGTGTCTCATATTTTTAACTTTGTGGCAAATTTCATTGTTTGCCTTCATTTGTTCTTGTTCTAAAAATGTGAAAATTTAAGTTATGGTTCCAGTATGCTCAAAAGAAATCCATTATAAAGAAGTTGGACTTCCTCAACCCTACAGGCATTCATGTTCAGTGTATGTACATATCCATAAAGATCTTTTAAAGGAAATAATTATTAATTAGATTGTGTATAATGAAGTGTTACATAAACCTTCTTCTGGGATTATTAAAAAAAACAACCAACAACACAACCCCCCCACCCAAAAAAAAAAAAAATAAACCAAATTTCTAGTCTTTGTATCTTTTAAAGCACTTTTTTTCCCTCAAATAAATTATGCCTGATATACTATACATATATTTCTTTTGGCTAATTAAAGCAGTTTCCAGACTATTTAGTTGGGACTAATGCATTGCTTTGATAGTCTTGCTTAATGGAAAGAGGCTCTACAAGTCCCTCATAAAAATAAGCCCTACCCTAATGAGCTTACAGTAAAATGAAGAGAAAGGTACATGAAATGAAAAACAGAAAAATAACAACAAAAATAACAGCCTGGTGACATGCAATATATATTGTAATACAGAAAAGTTGTGGGTACAATTTGTAGTAAATCACACTAGATCTGCTCTTCTAACTGCATCCACCCCAGGGAGGGGAAGCTTGGCAGCAAGCCTCAGAAATAGTCTCCTCTAGGGCAGATTAGTTGCATTTGCATGAGCAGTTCTTGGCTTTAGATCCTTTCTGGGCCTAGCACATTTTATACAAACCATTTTTAAATAAAAAGAGGGGAAGTGCGTATATAAATACATATTTATATTTTTGTTGATCTGTGTCTGTGTGTGTGTTTATATATATAATTATTGATTTGAGGTTTGAGGAAAGAAGATTAAATTAATGTGTAAGAAATAATGACAGAATTGTTTTCAGCTCACCTGAATGTTTTTTAATAGCATGACAACATGGCCATATATCACGTATTTTGAGGCAGTGATGAAGGATACAGGAGTGTAGGAAGTTCCCCAGCCTGATAGACAATAATGGACTTGGCAGGGCAGGGGGAGAAAAACCCTTATAATCTATAAAGTTTACAAAAAACATTTGTTGGGGTGTGCAATCCAGAGAAACACACTTGGATTTAATTTAGGAAGGAAGTTCTTGGGTCAGAAGAGAACTTGTGAACAAACATTTTTAAACCATGGACAGTCAGTACACTAGGACCAAAACTGAGAAGGAGGAACAAATTACCTCATACTTAAATAACACTAATGAACTACAAGAAAGGCACTGGATTCAGACATTTCTATAAGGATCAATAGTAGGATAATTAACACACAATAAATATAAAAAGGTCAAGTCCTTTTTTTAATATGAGTAGAATTCAGCTCACCTAGATTCAAATGTCTAATAAACTTTAAAATTATCTTTTTCATTTTAAAATTTTAAAACCTGAGTTAAGAGGTTGAATATGGAATCCCTCTGGAGACTCTTTCACTCCCACTGAGAGACACTGTCTCTGGAGAAGCCTGTTTTGCTGTACTAACTATGGAAAAACCTAAGGCAACTCCAGTCTTAATAATTAAGTCCTTGATTTTAAGCATCTACAGATGGTTGGGTACCTGAGTGAGGTGATTATGTGCTACAACCCTCACTCCTGCTTCTCTTTGTATCTCAGGGGTAACAATGCCAATTGCAATTCATAGCAATGACAGGTGTTTCAGGGGGGAAAAAAATGAACAAAACCCACCCAACCAACCAAAAAAACCCCAAACCACAGTCAGCAGGTGAAGCAGGAGCCAAGAAGGAAATGGAAGAAAGGGATCCTATGACTTCTATCCAAGCAAGAGAGATCCCACCTGTTAGGCATACACCTTTCAGATTACAGACTATGTGGGAATGCAAAACAACAAAGGGACCCCACCACATCAGCTGCTGAGATACCCCTAATATTTAGCCAGGATTATGAGAATATGGGTGAAGTAAATAAGTCAAGGGGAAACCTGATATGGCAGCTTAAAGGCCAGGACATAGACCTGAATAATTATAAAACCTGATCTGGTTGTTTTTTTAGTGAATTTTACATTAGCTCTCAAAGATTTGAATACTGAAGCAGTCCAGAGAAAAGAAAATAAAAGACAGGCTTGTCCTCACAGTGCCCAGCCAATAGAAATAAGGCAATAGTAGTAGGTAGTAAAAATAAGAATGCATGCCCAGTGCATGCCCAAGTTTCTTCTCCCTTACTTTTCTTTTGGTGTCATGATGTTTCTATTCTTGAGCACAAAATACAAAAGAGGCTTAGTTGTAAGGGACCCCCAAATTCATCACCTAACTCCTTGTTTTCCAAGAGACAGAGTTGGAGGTCCTCTACACTAGCATGGCAGAGGAATTTTTTCTTGGAAAAGTGATTTAACCAGCAGGTCACAGTGCAGAAGAATTTACATCTGTGATCTCTGCCAGCCTAAATGTTACTCGTAAATCTTGCATATCCTGCCCAGCACAAGCAATCTGGTGAATCTCCTTGGTATGTGTAGTAACAAGATATTAGATTGAAAAAAAAAAATATCTTGAATGGAGAGTCTGCCATCATGCCATTTTCTTAGACTGAAACCACACAGTTCTGCCCGGTTTGTTTTCTAGATTCTTAAGTATCTTTAAAGATCTTAATTTCAGTTTCTTTGTGCCTCAGTTTTCTGTCTTACAGAATAATTATGTCTCCCTGCAAAAGTAAAGAAATTCATATTTGCAAACTGCTCAGACACTAATGTAGTGCAGACTAAACAAGAACCTAGATAAAAAAGGTAAAAAACTAAATGCCATATATTTCCAAAACACCTCTCCTTCTATTTATGAAAACACAGAGCATAATCAAAACTAGCAGAGAGTGCTTTCTAGAAAACCTCTTACTGCCTAAAATAATAAGGAAGTTGTTTGATCATACAATGAATATTACTCAAATGTTTCTGTCAAGGTCAGAATCTGGCAAGTGTCATTTTCTATTTGCTACATGAAGTACTACATGTTCAAGTTACTGTGCAACTACCCCAGGGTTTGCAGAGTTGTTGCATGTAACTCTTCAGAACCATTTTGTCTAACATTTTTATCTACATTTGTTGTTCCTTTGTTCTGGCTCTACCTGTGTTTCTTCTAATTATCCATTTCAATTTATGTTGGCCCAGTCTTGTTCTAAGTTCAATGTGCTTAAAGATGCATAAGTTAATACCTGTTTAAAGTATACTGGAGAGACTCAAAGTTACACAATCATTTTGTATATGATATACTGTGCAAATGAAAGCAGGCAGAAGAGTATATAATTTATAAATGAGATTCCAAGGAGTGTATCCCAAATGGATGTTAAAGAATACAAAGCATGTCTATGAAAACAAACAAACAAACAAAAAGCCCCAACAAAACTTTTCTTGTTTTAGGTCATCTGTATATAGTGACTTACAGTTCTACTCTGGAGTGAAACTTATCTGCATTTCCAAGGTTGAAGGTCAGCTGAAAAGCTTTTATATAATGCAGTATTTTACTGTTATGTCCTCATATGGGAGAAACCTTGTAATGAAAAAGCTACTTTATGTTAATTGGTGGAATCCAGAAAAAAAATACAAAGTTATGCATCTCTGTCTTTCACTTTTTCAGTAAAAATAATACTTTTGTGTCACCAAAGCTTCCAGCTTTCTGTACGTTTCATAAACTTTTCCGTTAAAACCCATGAGCTAACTTTAATTTCTGTTAATATTGTTATCACAAAACCACTGTCTGATACTAATACATAATAGCTGATGCATTGACTGTGTTCTATTATTCAATTGCCATTCATTTTATCATTTCAAAGACAATTTTTAAAACACAAGAAAGCACTGGCACCCCTACATAGGGAGAGAACTCTAATCTTAACAAGGTATAATCTTTTTACAGCTGTTATTATTTTAATCTTCTGTAAAGAAACACCAGTTAACCTGGCTGCTACCCAGGCCACGTCTCTTTGGCAATGGCCAAGGATGACAATTTTCTGGAGAATGCACTGACACTGCTGAGACCTGATGTGCTGCTGAATGTGGGACACTGCAAAGCTAAAGTGGGAGCAGAGGTCATGGATTAGAATGAATTAAGCAAACGTGGATTAAGAAAGATCAATGAGCAGGGACACAGACTCATCAGGCTCTGTTTAGATAATCTGCTTGCTCTGACTAACATTTTCTTCCAATGTTACAGCTGAAGAAAATGTACTTGAAGCTCACTCTTGTCAGCTCCTGAGAAACTATCTGTAAATCAGGCAGACAAGATAGTACCCTGAAATGTAAAAACTCTGCCAAGGACTGATATTGACCCTGATCCCCAGATACTACAAGTACTATGACTGAAAAGACAGGTCTGAAATCCCAGACGATGAAACCATCAGGTCAGTTGCTCGGGCTCAGCCAGTGTATTGCTGAGGAAGAACAGAGAGAGGCAACAAATGATACTGTACTAAACTGTGGAAAAGGGCATTCTCCCATGGTATCCTTTATTAGTGATGACAGAAATGTTGGCAGAAGAAACCTGTCATTTTAGAGGAAATAGCTTGTAGAAAAATATAATTCTACAAACTGATCAGAGAAAATTCTCAGGGTCATAAAAGCTGTGGGAAGAAGTTGAAATGAGTGAAGTTCCAATAAGCCACACGGTGAGTAAGGACATGAAAAATGTGACGAGAAGATATATGATATTTACTGACTAAGAGAAATCTCATAAGGAATTTGATCTGTCAGTAGGAAATCAGTAGGAAAAAAACAATGTCCCAACTCCTGTGCAGAGGACTGACATTTCCTACACTGAGATCTACCTTTTTTTGGTATATACTCCATTTGTTTGCAAAGTTAAAAAAACAAAAATGCAAAATCTACCAAAGAGCTGAAATGAAAATATAATAGATATCATACCATAGGAACCTCCTCAGAAACAATGATGTGTGCTGAACATGTCTCACCCAGTATGACCTCATAACATCTTAGATCCTAACCTCAAACCACTTTCGCTTCCCTAAATGACACCTAGAGAATGAGTATTCTGTATAATCTAGAAACAGAAGAAACTTGTACAGTCAAGTCGCTTTTTTTCCTCTGTTGCTGCAGGATTTTTCTTAGTGGTGCATATTAACTGATTTGTCACACTAACTAAGTCATAAAGGTACTAAAGAATCTTACAGATAAACTGGTAAGATTTCTGCTTAAGTGACAGTGTACAGACAGAAAAACTAGCTATAAAATTAGGAGAAGGGTTGATTTCTCACAAAGTTACTGATGTAAAAATACTCTCCTATCAGGGAAGATCTTAAGAACTGCAAACTGTAAAAAACTATATTTAACTTCCTATCTCTGTTAATGATTCCACAGGACAAGGCTGGCTCCAGCACACAAAGGAAGTGAAGGGTATATGAAGAAGATATTAAAATCAGAAAACAATGTCAAAACAATCCTTTGTTCACATAATGAATAAAGCACTGAATTTGTCCCTTATAGACTGCTAGAATAGAAAGTGACTTGCTTATGTCTAAAAATTCACCCATTCTTAAAAGAATAAGAAACCTCATGACTTATGTTTGCCTCACACTCAACTTGTTTTTTTTATTTTTTGAGGGACAGAAAAAAAAAAAAATAAAATAAAATCAGGTAATATTTTTTTTCTTCTCAGTTTCCCTTTTTCTGGCATCCAGTAAAAGAGACAGGAAATAAAGCAATGCTGGACCTGAATTCAGTCCAATGTAGCCACCATAAAACAGCAGATCATATCAGGACAAGGATTCACCAGGTCCAGCATCCTTCCTTCACAGTCATGAGTATGAGGGACTGGCATGCCTGGAGTGTCCTTTCTCCTGGCATGCACTTGCAGCAGTAAGAGCCCGAGGGACTACCTGAGATGAAGGCTCCAGACTTCTGTGTTCAATAGAGAAAATGGGGCTGACCACAGTCCTTTTAAGATTCTAATTACACTGTTGGCTCCTGAAACATCTTGCAGCAATGAGTTCCACAATTTAATTACAGGCGTGATATGACAAAGTACTTCCTTTGTTTATTCCGAAACTGCTGTATGAAACTTGCACTGAGGGCTCTCTAGATTTTGCATTGTGAGAAATAATGAACAGCTGAACAGTTTACCATACATCTGAGATAAAGACTAAATTATCATTCTTCAAACAACTTGAGTTATCCAGTTTCTCATCAGGATCTTTAAGAACAGAATACTCTCAAAAATGTACATAAACATATGGAAAATGTATTTGTGTGAAAATCACAGTATCTTGAAAGGAGAGAGGGAGAGGAATTATAGCGGCTATTTGGTCATGGGTTCATGGTTTGGGACTTTTTTTTTTTTGTTTTATATCAACTAAAGAAGCCTTGCTTCTAACCATTTGCACAGGCAAATTTTAAATTATTTAGTTGTGGGAATATTCTAAGATATGCACATTTTTAAAGAGTATTCTGTTAGAGTAAAATAATTCCTGAAAGTTCAAAGTTAATAACATATATGATTACAAATTCCTTTTGCAATTTGCATAATGCCTTATTCACTCCCTGATTTTTAAGGGCACTTATGGAGGGAATGTAAGTGTTATTACAGTGAGGGACATCCCATATGGCAAGTAGGATCAGCTGCAGCTTTGCACACTGTTGTCATTTTTCACCTTGTACTACAGTCTTGCATGATGTAATGTTTTTCTGTAGTTGTTCAACAGTCTACCATTTGAGCCTGCCATATTATAAAATGCCATTTTAAAGAGTTGCAGCTGAACCATAAGTCTGCATTTATTTCACAGCTGTCTATCACACTGTCATCCCACAGGTGTACTCCAACTTTACAATTTTCCTGGGCCTCATCTAGTGATGTAAGAAAAATGTATTATGCAAGATGAAGAAATGGCAGCCAAAAAAGTAAATGCTGCTAAATGTCATTTTACTATACAACTTGGGCATGCAAATGCAAGTAACCTTAGAGGATGACAATATTTGCACTCTCAGCTAAATATGATGTGCAAATGATAGTGGAAAGACCAGATCCTGAAAAGTAAAAGTCTTCTTCAGGGTAAGTAAGAAATATAAATGAAGTGTCAGTGGACGGGACAGAAGGGCAGTGTCCATTAAAATAGGAGAAATTTGCAGGTTTCCTATGTTTCTGATCAACTGTCATCAATGAAAATTTTGGAAAATAGAATTCATCTAAAGGATATTTTTTTACTTAAGTGGAATTACAGCTCTTTAAATGTAGTCATGCTGCTCCATTCTCAAGGAGTATCAGAAAACAAGCAATGTAGACTGTATAGGCAAAAAATAGGAAGAAAATATATTAAATATTAATTTAAAATTTAAGTATAATCACAGATTTAAGGAAACACTTGAGTGTTTCTTCAAAGTTCAAACAACCATGAAGAACATTCTCTCTTCATTTCACTACACTTCATCTCACCCTTTCTCTTTCCCTTTCAACAAACCATGCCTGTTTTTCTATCTGGAAGTCTTCAGCAATGTTGTGACCTAAGATTCCATTTCAAGGTCCAACACTGCTGTCTGTCTACATGAAACATCCCTTTGATTCACTTAGGCTGCTGACACAGGTACACTGGGAGGAAGATAATGAAAAATAACTAAGGATTTTTTTTTCAGTGGGATGTGCTACTGGTCAAAAAAAAAAAAAAGAAATTAAAATCTGTTTGAATTATAGATCTCCGTTAGAAAACTAGCTTTATTTATGAACCAATCAGGAAAACTGTAAAGGTCAACAACTAAAAAACTCTTCAATAACAAAGTCTTTCAAAAACACTTTTCTGAATTAGAACCGTACTGTTAATAGAAATATTTTCAGTGTGCAATCATATAGAATTACAATCCAGTGTTATTTCTAAGTCAAATAAGACTTCTTGGGTTTGACATTTTAAAAATTAAAGACTGGGTAAATGTGAAGATAATGGAAGCTAAACTCAAATGTAAAGGAAAGGGTAAAATTAAAAGACAAATATGCTTTAAATTAAATAAATCACCACAATTTGTTCATAATTTTGGACTATAGGTCATTATAGTTGAATACATTCAATCCTGTATTCTCATTTCATATTACCTTTGGTACCAGCACTGAGTTACAATAAAACTAATGTCTTGTTTATTCTTAAGCTAATTGAGAGTAGATATGGCCTGATAATTTTGTTAAATTCTTCCCTGATTAATAATTTTGAAACTGTAACATGAAAACATGTATTATTTTGTAGACAAAATAATAGAAAATATTGAAATTGGTTTATAACTGCAATTGAAGTTACCGTTCCTTATCAAGGCCTTTACTCCTTGCTCTACCTTGCTTGTTTTCATCAACTGGAAGACAAAGTAGATTTGTAACAAAAATATCTCCAACAAGGAAAGTTAAAAATCCTACTCCCTCATTAATGTGTGTATTTCATGTCTTATTTAATCTACTTTAAGTATGGATTTACCAGATATTTTCTGACTCTTGGTTAATAACTAGAAAGGACAACCAAAATATCTTAAAATACTTTTTTTTTTTTTCTATGCAAACAACACATATCTTTCTTGACAATCTTTCTTGAAAATAGTGTCGTTTCTCTAATTAATTACCCATAGTAAATTTCACTGATGTGAAACAAGCACCTAAGGCCTATTCTTTTTTTCGACTTGAAAATGTGAAAGTCTCTTAAAGAAAAAGGTTCTTAGAGAAAAGAGTGTTCAATTAGAATTATGTTAATTTTGTGCATTTATGGCCACTTGATTCTTTTACATGTTTTCATATTAATTTCCTATTGAAGGATTTGCATGTAAATAAAACAGCTGCAAGATTTATGGCTTAAAATACTGACAAAAATATAACAGAAAGGTACTGAAAAGTCTATTGCAATTTCATGATGCTGGCTTAAAACGGTACTTTCCTCCTAAAGATTTTAATTCCACTGGTGAGCTTACTTGTTATTTATACAGGAAACAAAATCCGTTCCTCTTTACAAGCTTCACTTTCACATTTATAATAACAGCTGCAGATACTGTCCAAACTGAGACAGAAAAGAGTAATTCTTTTGTTCACTCTGATTTTGTGTTTCTGTTAAATTTAGGTAAGCTGGCAAACAAGGAAAAAGAGAGCTACAGAATGAAAAAAAAGTAAATGTGATTCTAAAGAAAACAGAGATTAAAAAAAAAAAAAGTGATGACAGCAGGTTACTGAAAAAAATATACTGTGATATCCCAGAAAACTTTCTATTTTCCATTTTGTTTCGATCTTTCAAGGCTAGTTTCTTCTTTTTCTAAATTATCGTTAATAAACAGGTCTCATAATGTTACAATTTCTATTGAAAATAAATTGTATCAAGAACATAACTTTTCTAGTAATTTTCTACCAGTGAGCAGTTTCTTAAAACTATACTTGCTTTTCATCCAGCTTTTGAGAAATTTACTGTTATATAACATACATATTTTCTTAGTATTCATAGAATTGCTGGAAATCCATGTATGGTCACTTAACAACAATTATACATGTAAAATTATACTCCTCAATGTATAAGAAAGTTTAGCAAGTTTGGAATGAGAACTCTAATGAACGTTATCCTCCAACAGTAATTACGGCAAACACAATAAATAGTAACACTTAAATGCAGACAAACACTGCTATTACTGAAAATGTAGTGTAGGAAGAGTAAAATCAGAAAATAGATCAGTGAATATGAACAGCTGGTACAAAACAGAATGGGAGATGAATACTTTAATTCAAACAATATCATGATGGATGTGGGAAAGACTTCATTACCTAAAAAAATACTCCTAGTTATTAATAATACTAACTAGATTAAGTAGTTGAACACTCAGAGAGATATATGACAGTCGTATGGAATCCTCTATGGAGTCACAGAAAATCATCTGCTGCTATGCAGTGTATTGATGTGCATGGACAAAGGAAAGACGAAGTTTCTGCTTGTATTTTTCAGCTACAGAGGATCTTCAATAACTTTTGGGGCTTATAAAGAAATAAAATAAAAAAATTTACCAAAAAAAAAAATTCGAATATTTATCACTGATGTGACAAAACGTCACAAAGGAGGCATCATATTCCAGACAATTTTTTAAAACTTGTAATGATTCAACATTAGTTAGAATTAAAAGCTGTTCTAAGTTAAGAATTCCTTATAAAAAACAGAACAAATGTTTTTATCATCTAGAATTCTTTTTCATAGCAGATCTAATAATAATTGGGAAAGACATTTAAGCAGGCTGAAAAAGTATTAAATTAATGGTATTCTTTTATATTTTGTATCACAAAAGAAAAAAAACTGAAACCCACTTCTTTAAAGAGTACTTTATGTCATGTGTGTAGTTTCTGTTTAGTAATAGTATTTGTCAGTGCACAATGGTTATGTGTAGAACTTCAAACATATTGCATAAATTCTCATATTCATCTATCATGATTGATCTTACCATTACCTCCAGTTGTAGAAATGCCAATAATTTAAACTCAAGTTTTTGCTGCTAGTTTGCCTTTGAAAAGATCAAGTTATTAAAATTCTATCTTTCTAAAAAGTAACTACTTCTTTGCAGTGAAAAGATTAAGGAACCTGTTACTCCATCTGTAGCAGTATTTCGATTCCACAGCAAAGAAATCTAACAAATCTGGGCAAACTGCTCAAACAGCTGACAGAGTGAACCATTGAAATGGCTCAGATTCCAGGGTTTGAAATTCTCCCTTGGCTGTACATTGTCTCAATATGTTATAGAGAAATACAGAGCTCCTCTCTCTCAGGGCCTGAGTTGAGATAAGGAGTAAATAAACGTTCTTTAGAGCATTCTTCATCTCAGGAATTGCAGTGCAACTCATAAGCAATTCAAAACAGATGTGCCACAAAAACTGAATATTAGATTAAATATTTTTTGACTTCATAAGATAGAAGGAAGAAAAATAGAACACCATTCTCTAATAGGATTCTTTAATACACTTTCTGAAAAGATATATTCTTCATTTTTCCAAATAATACAGAGTAGAAAGTACTTTGGACCAGAGTATGTTTCTTTATCCAAATATCTAGAATTTTCTGCTGTGGGGTGAGAAGTCCCAGACAATTCCAGACAGAGGGTCTGCATCTAATATTCAGCATTAATTGTACACACCTGTAAAATGTGCCAATTTACCCAGGACGGTAGTAGAGTAGATTGTCTCATCTTGACTGAGTATCAGAGGATTTTGCATGAAAGGCTTCTTACTTCTGGATAAAAGCAGCAAGCACAAGGAAGTTCAGCCCTGACCTCAGTGTCAATGTGCTCAATGCTAGACAGCCAGAATATGCACACCTTCAACTACTCAAAGAACCTGTGAAGCAGATTTGCATGAATTTTAAGAATTATGAACCGGACTAAGGCACTCGGTACCTTGTATCACATGGTGTATTTAAATTCTTACCCCTTTTTGATATCTAGCTTCTGCTTGCTTTCTCCAAGCAGATGCTTGTTTCAAACTGGTAATCTGTGAAAAAAAGATCTGGTCCAGAACTCAATGAGGAAAACTAATACAAAATGCAGACCAAAAACAACAGACCACCAGCTTTAATTAGTTATCTTCCTGTTGTAATGTTGTCTGATGTACAAAAAGTAACTGTATAAGTATTACTTCTTTATATATCCAAATAATAGCATAAAAAATCATTTAGAAATCTATTAGTGATATTCTATTATGTCTTATAATATAAGTAGTTATTACTCTACAGCACATCTACTGTGCTAGTAGATATTAAGCAAACATTAGCAAAAACAGAGACATTTCATTGGAATGGAACTGCATGATAGGCTGATTTTTTGTTTGTTTTGTTTTTTTTTGTTTGTTTTGTTTTTTGTTTGTTTTTTGCTTTGCTTTGTTTGGTTGCTTTGCTTTGTTTTGTGTTTTTTTTTTTTTTTTATTTCATTTTTTTTTTTNTTTTTATCTGCAGTGAATCTTTTAGTCTAATAACAGCAATGACTAAGTTTAAAATTCTTACTGGCCCTGAAAGACATCACAAGAATTTTCCAATGAAAATCTCTTACCACTTTATCCCCCAACACCAGACCCCAGCAGCCTTGCTCTCAATTTTGGTGAACTACTGCTGCATGAGAAAAACTCCAACAACCTTTTTAAAAAATCCCACTGCTGACCTTAGCTACGACTTTTCAGTACACCAGTTTTTGCTCATGTATTTCACCTACCACAGGCAACTTTTGTCTCATGGAGCTTCTTTCCCAGCATAAGGTCTTCTCCAATTTACCCTCACGGGAACTTCTCTGTGTAGTGTAATCTCCACATAGCCAGAAAATACATTAGTGTTGATAAAATGTTTTGGATGCACTGGTTGGTTCCAGTGGTGTGGCATTAGCTTCATCCCATCCCTGCTGGCATTCCTTATATATTCTTTGTAGTTTAAAAGGTAATGATAATTTTTTCACTTCGTCCCCCCATTTTCTACCACATGATATTAATAAGTCTCCATTAGTGGTGCTGAAGTTACCTGTAGAGAAAGTGTCTTTTCTATTAAATAAGTCATTCTTTCAGCACAGACCAAAGTATGTGTTCATCCATTGAAATGGACTCATTAGATTCACAGGATTGTTTAAATGTGCAAATTATATTAGTTACTGCATAAAAACTTTTGGTCAGGTTGTACCTAAAAGCATCAAGCATAGAAATGTCAGCTGTGATAGTAAAATAATATATTCAGTCATGGAGACTGTTTTAGTTCCACATTGCCTTTTTGGCTAACAAATACTGCTGTACTATTCTTAGATGTTTTGCTTGCAGAAATATTTCAGAAATTTAGCATTAGCAGCTTCTTTACTTCTCTTGTCTCCCCTGAGAAAAAGTTTGCAGAGAAGAGCATTTGGTAAAGAAGCACTTTCCAATATCTTTCCAGTGTGTTTTGCCCTAAGAAGAGAAAGGTTGGTGAAACAATAGCTGCTCTTTTGTCACTGAGAGCAAAAGGAAAAGATTTTTTTTCATTCTTTCAATGGTATATAGAAGACCATTGAAATTTGAAGATCGGAGATGTGATTCACTGCCCTCTAATGTGAAGAAGGCAACAGAGGTCTGGAACCAGAGTGAAATTCCCAAGTGCAGGCACATGAATAATTGAATAACAAGCTGTTTAGAGAATACTGAAGAAGAGACATTCGGGGGGGAAAAGGAAAAGAGAAAACAAAAGAGAAGAAAGAAAAGACTATTTAGATTTTATTTTTTATGACAACATTTAAAGAAAAACTTTCTAGAATCATAGAAATCAGTACAAATCCCCAAATGTTTTTTAAGACAAAAATATAGAATTTTATTGTGGGTTTACCTTGGTTGGCTGCCAAATGCCCACACAACCATTTTCTGACTTCCTCTTCTCAGCAGGACAAGGAGAAAATAAGATGAAAAATCCCATAGGTTGAGATAAAGACAAGATTATTCACCTATTACCATCATAGCCAACACAGATTTTACCTGAGGAAGTTTAATTTATTGCCAATTAAAAATAGACTCAGTTACTCAGAAGCTGATGCCTCAGGTTTTAGCTTTTATATTTTTCAGATTCCTTTCTGCTTTAGTGTGTAAGTCTAGGCTTCATATTAGGGGATGGTAAGCTCTCTTCACAGAGTAGGGAGAAAAAACAATTTCTTCTCTAGCTGGGGACCCAGGACAGCTGATCCCGATCTCAGGCCCAAGAGCATAAACAACAGTGGACCAAAGAGAGAAAACAAGAAGGGCTGGACCTCATGGGCTGCAGCTGTAATTGGACAATTAGCTACAATATGCTAATGGACCAAAACCTATAAAAATGTGAGACTCTGTGACTGGTTGTCCGTGTTGTGGCCATTTTGGGTTGTGCTGCCCAAGGTGGATCTATTGAGGCCTCTTAATAAATACCTACTTTATTCTTTATCTCTTTTTAGTCTCTGTTCAAGGTCAGCCTTCACAAGGCATCACCATCACAGCCAACATAGATTTTACTTGAGGAAGTTTAATTTATTGCCAATTAAAAATATACTCAGTTACTCAGAAAAAAAAAAAAAAAGCAAACCAATCCCACTTCCTTCCACTCCCCCTTTTTTTCCAGGTTCAAACTCTCGTCCTCATTCCTGACTATTGGACCTCCTCCTCATGCTGAGCAGTGCATGAGGTGGGGAATGGAGGGGTGGGGTCAGCCCATAGCAGCTCCTGTGTGTCACTCCTTGCTTCTCATGTTTTTTTCCTGTTCTAGTGTGGCTCTCCAGCAGTTTCAGCTTTCTCCATGACACATCCACCTGCCCTGGCATGGAGTTCTCCACTGGCTATAATGTGGATCTTCTCTTCCCTGTGGTCCTTCACAGGCTGCAGGGGCATAGCTGCCTCACCATGGTCTTCACTAGGGAGCGCCAGCTCCAGTGCCTGGAGCAGCTCCTTCTCCTCCTTCTGCACTGACCTGGGTGTCTGCAGGGTTGTTCCTCTCGTGTGTTCTCACTCCTTGCTCACACAGCTGCTGTGCAACCCTTTTTACCCTTTCTTAAACATGTCTTGCCCAAGATGCCACAGACCCCCTTGTCTCATGTTCTGCGCCCTGCATGGGTGGGTTGGAGCCATCTGGATCCAGCTGTCTGCAGCCTGGGGCAGCCCTGGGCACTCCTCACAGAGGTCCATGGAGCCCCCACTGCCTGTGCCTGGACACCAAATACATTGGATCATATAGAACGCAATTTTGGTTTAATTTGGTTTAGCTATAAAACAAAGTGAATAGATCTTAATACTTTCTCCTCCTGCATGTTGTGAACATGAAACCGAATAAATTTAATTAAAACAGACATTTTCTCAGAAATTCTATTGATTTGGATGAACTCCCATTTCTCCATGAAATACTATTTTTATAAAAAGCGGACAATTATTAATATTGTATTATGCCAACCTCTGCAGGCTAACTAAGCTTCTTCAATGACAGAAAAGGGTTCTAAAACAATCTGCTACAAAAAATTTAGAACTGAAATCAATACCAGAATTTTCATGCTAATTTTAATTTCTAAATGCAATTAAGAAAGACACTATGCTGGTTTTATACAGATTAGTTAGCTTCCTTCACAGTGGCTGGAATGGGGTTATGTTTGCATTTGTGCTGAACATAGGATTGATAATACATTTTAGTTATTAATTCATTATTATTATTTAGTTATTATTGATTATTGATAATAATGTTTTAGTTATTGCTGACAGGGCTTACACAGAGCCAAGGTCTTTTCTGCTGTTTGTACTGACACGCTGGCAAGGGGGCTGGGCGTGTATGGGAGGCTGGGAGGAGACACAGCCAGGACAGATGACCCCAAATGACCAAGGGGGCATTCCAGACCGTATGACATCATGCTCAGTATGGTGGCCCACAGTATATTCAGTGAATAAATTCTACCTAATACAAAAAATGACTCATGAAAGTAGACAAGAACCTTTTTTCCGCTGATTACAGAGCCAAGTGCTAGGTTGTCCATTTTGATGATAGTGCTAGAGGAGGGCAAAAATGAGAAATTCCTTGGATATGGGGCTTGGAAAATAATAACTGGGCTTTGGGTGCAACAGTATTTCCCACCATGTCCCCTGAGTAAATGACATCCTCATGCACAGCCCTTGAAAGGGCACAAGAAGAACTGGGTCGGCTCTCTCTATGTGCATGCCTTTAAAGAAGAGAGGATGAATGTCTCTTTGACTTTTAAAAAATAAAGATAAAATAATAATAGTACATATTATAATTAATAATGATCAATTTCAGAATACCTTACAGCTTCAAAGTATTAAACCATTGAAACCATCTAGTAATTAATGTTTACTTAGTGAAATTAACATAATTCAATATGCAAAGATGCTGAAACAACAGAGGGGTTTTAAAACACACAAGCTAAATCCCTGAGCCCACCTGAGAAGTTGCCCAACTTTGTACTATCCTTGATGTGCTACGTAAGCTGATTGTCCAACAGCAGCAGAGTAGACTAGTGGAATAAATCATTTGGAAAAAAAATACAGTCTCAAATGGAATCCAGCCTTTTAGATGGCTCTCCAGAGGGCCAAACTCACACACTTTGATGTTCAAGCTACTCATGCTACTAATAGATAGGAAAGAATTGACAAACAGACATTGAGATTTGTCTTTTTTTTCCTTGTAAGCAGCATTTTATTACTAATTGATTCTTAATGTCTTATTCACAGTATGATTCTGCATTTTCATACACTTAGAAGTTCCATTGACTTAAACAGGAGTAGTGAGTGCACAAGGAATGGAGAATAGGGCCTTTGAAGTTCAGTATCATTATTTAGATTTTAGGCATGCCTGGAGACAGCACTCTAGATTAATAAAATGCTTTGCTTCAATTAGATCTGTGTCTCCTGCATCCCTCCCTAATTCCCTCTGCCCTTGTTTAACATACTCCCTTATCCCTTCACATTATCCAGACAGGTGCTCTCTGCTACTAAAGTGTTGCAAGTTTCACAGAGAAGATTCAGCATGGGGAGGCACAGTGTATATACTGGTTTCTTGGCTGTGATGTATGAAAGGAGAATGTATGAGTCTGATTTGTTCTCCCTGAATATATTGTTTCAGAGATTCTTTAAAAATATCTCTGACAAAAAATAACCTTAAACAGGTTCACTTCTCTGTATTGCAAGCACATTTTCACAATCTAGCATAGAAAATTTAAATCAAAGGAGTATTACTTCTAGCTGATTAATTCTGGGGGAGAGGGAAGACAATATGAAAAAATATATATATTCTTTTGTATATATGAACTCAGATTTATGTCATGATTTTCTCTAATTTTCCACTGTATTAAGTCCCCTCATTTCAGATTTCCTTGAAAGAGACTTAGGAGCATAATGCAATGGCCACTGAAAACGGACACATTCTGCAAAGTGGGGCCAGGAAATTATAAGTTTCACATTGAGTTCAATGGGAAAGTCATAAGGCCCTGCTCCTTCTCCCTTGGGGTATTTTCCTGTTTTATTGTCAGTACTATAATGGGCAATCAGTTCCTGAAATGGTGCCCTGCTGTCTAGATGAAGCATTTATAGGGTTTTTAAGCAGTCCATTTGAACACTGCAGAATAAAAAAAGTCAGCCCTTGTAAGTTCAGATTTTAGGGCTCTGATCCTGCAATGAACCATCAGCAAACCTCCTGCTCACTTGGAATTCAGAGCAGGATAAGGGTCTTGATTTCCACATTTTCTGCTGCAATTCAGATCTTTATTTATCATAGCTGGAAACAACACTACAAATAAAAATGGTTCTAAAATCCAAGTGTCTGTCCCTTTTAAAAGTAAACTTCCCTAGATTTATGCACATATATTTACATAGTAATCCTCTGAATGGAGAAACAGCTCCTAATGAATTAGGGGATTACTACAAAAATATATAAATCATCGCAGATGTTTTCCATGCAGAAACATTAAAAAAAAATTCAAAACTCAAAGGAAAAAAGTCTTTTTAAGTGCCTAACATCACAAGCCAGATCTAAAAAAGAACTAGAACTTATGGGCCAGATTCAGTATAAGATTTAGGCCTAAAATGAAACTGAGGGAATTTAGGGACCACTTAAGGTTAGTCTAAATTAGGATTTAGAAGCCCAAACTTGACTACAGCCCAGATCATTATCTAGGTCATCTCTTTTCAGCACTTGTTAATCCTTACAGTACCTAAATCTATAAAATGCTTCCTGTGAGGTTTTAAGTTTACTACTGCTAAAACTGGCCGTACTCTGGCCATACTTGTTCAGCCCTGGCTACTGAAGAAATACGCCCATTGGCCAGACAAAGGCTGGGCTTAATCAGGGGATAGTAAGTCAGTGAGCTACCTACTTCTCCAGAAAAGTCTGAAAATACTGTGATTTTGTTTGCTTGTTTGTTTGTTTGTTTTGTTTTGTTTTGTTTTGTTTTTTTTTGTTTTTTTTTTTGTTTTGTTGGGTTTTTTTTTGTTTTTTTGTTTTTTTTTTTTACATCTGCTTAATGCTCAGAACTGCTCTTCACAGAAGCTGAAGGCCTGCTATCAGCTCTGAGCCACCATAAGCCATATATTTTACAGCAGCCACAGGGAAGAGGATGTTCCACCTGCCTGCAGACGTAGGACCTCCATGAAGCAAGAGGCAAGGTATTAGAACAGATAGAAAGTTTATGGGTAACTCCCTCCTAGTTTTCAGCTGGAGGAGTTAAATATGATGTTTTTTCATGTCTTTATTCCTAGAACTATTGTCCTCATAACCAAATGGCATAGGCAATGCATTTCTATTCTGACATAGAGAAATAATATAATTTCTGTCCCACTTGAAGGACAGTCAGAACACTTTCTATGGTCTTTTCTGGTTACAATGGCTTAATTTCAAGAGCCAAAGCAAACATTTTTCAGCAACTGTCCTCACCAAATTGTTGATAGTGTCTCAGGTGGTAACAAAACTTAGCAATTTAGGCCACTGTTGTATGGAGGAGGCATCATTTGCTTCAAGATTTAAAAATCTCCTTAGAAGACCAATGATTTAACTTCCAGCCTACAGTTCAAAGGACAGGAAGCGCAGTTTATCACTTTTCAAAATCATTCCCTTTGGTGTTTATTCCCCCAAGGTGTGTAAGCTCTCAAAATCAGCATCTCACTCTTTTCATCTGAATTCTTTAGCATTAGAACAAGAATTTATTCATGGGAACTAGCTACTTACTCTCAGCTGAGTGAAATATATCTGAGTTCACCACACCTTTTTCATTCTCGGCTCAATTAACCTTGTCTCATGTAAAACAAAAAAAGAAGGATGACAGCATGAGCAGAACAGAATTTTCTGTAAAGACTTTTTTTTCTTTAAGATACATTGAAAGACTGAGGACATACATAAATAGATAAATACATAAAGACACATAAATAGATATGCATACATAAAGATACATATGGCAACCTATCCCAAATTTTACCTGTCTTTCTGTAAGCTGACTCCAGTTTCAAGGCTGGGTGGTAGTATTAACATGGCACCAAGACCAAGTTAACCAGGAATCAGGAGACTCCTGAGAAAAATAGTGTTGGCAACTTTGCAATTTTGAAAGGTTTGAGACTGTTTCAGACACTCCCTCAGCCTCAATGAATAGTTCTATTCAGAAGCAGGTGATTATCCTTAAGAGCAGGACCTATATACACAGAGAGAGCTAGTAGAGACACCCTACTGTGAGTGGTTTTTTGGCAAGCCTCACCAGAGACTTTGGCAGCCTCTCTTCCTCTAAAGTGCTACTGTGCTTTTGCATGGTTGCATTCTTCATGCAAACAAATACCAATGCCAACCCTAAGAACATGAAGAACTGATAATAATTATTGTTTTCACTGCTGGATAGCAGAGAAAAACTGCAACATCGAGAAATATCATGCTCTCTGAGCATTTTTTTTTTTTTAAATATATCTATTTCCTTAAGCTTATGTATTAAAATCCAGTTATCTGACAACACATTTGAATTATGTTTTCATTATATGCATGTACATTTTGAAATGGATTAACATTTTTAATTAAGGCCCCATGTGGTTATCTGAAAAGAATAATTAGTAGCTTCCAATAAAAGTTTTATGTTAATGCTTGTGAAATAATGTATTAGACAATTTAGGAAAAATAAAATAAACTAAAATGTGGAATGAATTAAATATCACAACACTTGAGTCCAAACAAAATGTTTCTTTTATTCAATATTTTCTACTCTATGCCATGTTTGACAAAGCATTTTCTGTAGATATAAGTTCATATAATTTCAAAGCTGGAAAATATTTACTTGCTTGGGTTGAAAATATTTCTTTACAGTATTTCTAGTACTCACTTAACCTAGCCTCCTCTGGACTACTTAGAGAAGTTTTAATTCTGGGAAGAAGGAGAAAATAAGTACCACAAAAAATTGGGGTGAAGAAAGACATGAAAGAGAAAGAAATGTAAACAGAGATCTAAAAGGGCAACAGGTTTTACTAATTAATTAGGGGCAACACACCAGGTTGGATGGGGCTTTGAGCAACTGGTCTAGGGCAAGGCAAGGATTGGAACCAGATTAATTTTAAGGTCCCTTTTAATCCAAATGATTACATGATTCTGTGATCATGTATTCACAAGTTAGCAGTGAAAACTATTTCCAAGTTTTGTAGCAGTGTTCTATCATTTGCATGCAACATAATACACCATATAAAAAATCACTTAGGGTGGGGTGTCTGCCTGAATTCAACTAGTGTTAACAGTTGTTGAGGTGGGAATAAGCAAGCTTTTATTGCTTGTCCACTTGCCTACAGGCTGCAGCTCTTTGAAACATATTCCCTTTTTGAACCTTGTTGTTCCAAATCAGGGAACAATAAGATTTGTTCACAAGAGGAAAAGTCCCGTACCTCTAAAAAAGATAAAACGTTCATGGCAAGATGACTCCAAAGAATTTCTCTGAGACATTGACAATTTGGGCTGGCCTGAAGGCTCTGCTCTGTTGAACAAACACA
This sequence comes from Peucedramus taeniatus, assembly GCA_013400575.1. Lineage (NCBI taxonomy): Eukaryota > Metazoa > Chordata > Aves > Passeriformes > Fringillidae > Peucedramus > Peucedramus taeniatus. The sequence continues at coordinate 97,999 of WBNO01009355.1, forward strand.
ATTCATTCTGTCTTGTGAGGAATGACACAGTGAGTATGCAGGGAGCAGTGAAGTTTCTGCTGGGTAAGCCAAGAGATTCTATCTCCTACAGTTCTGGGTTGTGATACAGGAATAGTTAAGGCTGCCAAAAATGTATGTGTTAATGACTAGTCTTAATTTCAAGATCTCAGCAGCAAATGACTCACCTCATGCATGACAGTAGTTCCTAACCTCTTGATACTGGCTTGATGTTAGACAGACTAGAGACCTATTGGAGAGAAATGTTATCGCAGAGCTCTGAATTATGCATATTCTAGATGCACCAAGGCTGACAAGGCTGTGTAGGTGGAAGATGTCACTCCTATTGGCTGTGTCTTCATTACTGAAATTCAAACATTAGCTCTTTTTGACTCCAAGTCTTTTGTTTACAAATGAATAATGAGAGCTCTAATTTGATAATTAATTCTTACTCCAGGTATTTTTGAGTGTGTCTTTGTTTACTCGTAGTTGGCATACAGGGGTTTTCTGGTCTTAGGGCCAAGGGAGAAAGATACTCAACCAATGACAGAGACCTAACCACTATTTATGTTCATTTTTGGTGGTTTTCTCCTACATGGAATCAGCACATATGTGTTTACTTTTTAATACAGTTTTAAATTACTTGGGCCAGCAGATGGAAAGCAAAGGAGGATAGTGATAATTTCTATCAGTGGTTCTCTTATCCCTTTGCCTCCAGCACATGATCTGTGGTTTTCATTTGTCTTCAACAATCTACACATCAAATATTTATATTCATAGTTCTTTTACCCTAATAGAGGAATTCAATTGGTATTTCCATGGGAAATTCTACTTTTTCAAGAAAAGAAGAATCTCAAGACTCCAAGTCATCTGCTTCTCAGAAAAAAGAATCCTGCAAAATGTCTTAGAATATAAGAATATTTTCAGCAGTTTGTAGGATTTAAATACAAATTAAAATTTTAAATGTAGGGGTCCTTGTATGGAGCCATTACTATTTATCTGTTTCTACTGTTTCTACTGAATTAATTTTATCTGATACATAGTAGGTTTGTAATTGCTTCATGAGGGAATGTTGTTTCCCAATAGACTGTTACAGGTAGTTCTTGTTTCTTTTTTTCTCTTGCATCTGATTTAGCATCCACTTTATTGCCCTCTAAGATAATGACACGGCACTTGATACAACTATTTTTTATTCTCCTTCAACACTGTAGTTATCCACGATATTCTGTTTTATTCAGATCACGATCTTCCATTGAACTGGTGATCCCTAACAATGCTGTTTATGATGTTTATATCGATGTAATAGCAATAAATTTCCCATCAATTACGTTCCTGGATCTTAATACTTTTCCTTCTAACATAAACCCTTTTTTATAAAGCATGAATCTCTGCTATTTTGATTAACAGAAGTATTTTCAGACAATGATCCAAATTGCAGAAGAGATTGTCTTGAGGAAAAAACCCTCTTCAGATGTGCAAACAGGTGGCAGCTCTGATACACCACTGCCTGGAGGTCACTGAGAGACCCTGCTTATTTAGTTGTACCTGACACAAATTTAGCAGCTTATAAAAGGAAGAAAATATAATCTTTTCTTTATTTCTTATTTTAAAATAAAAGTTACAAACCCAGCAGCAGCTGAGTTTGAACAATATCTGTAAATTTAATGACTTCATAATAGTTTGATGGAAGACTTAGGGATTAGAAGGTATGTCTATGTTAGAAAGCAGAATAGTGCAATAGGGATCAATCTGTGGAGTGAAACCATCAATTCAAGCAATCTACAGTACAAACATTTTAGATGGAGTACTTTAGAAAAGCTGCAGACTTTTCTTACTTGCACCCCCTGAAGTGCAGGGGTATGTTACTATGGCACAATTCTTCACCTGTCTTCTGTGTACACCATATAAGGGATTAAAATGTATTCTTCATCCATCCCTTTAATAATTACAAAGACTGGCAAAAACATAGGATGAAACATCTCCCTAGAGATAAAGTGATGTACTGTGTACTGACTTTGACATGTAATGAGCGACATCAGAATAAATCTATGTCTAAGAACTCTTCATTTTTTACCAAAGGTGTACCAGCAACACCCATAAGTCTTACAACATCCTGTAAAAAAAATTGTCTTTGGATT
>WBNO01009357.1:0-66333 GCA_013400575.1 Peucedramus taeniatus
AAAATTACAAGAGAAATGAATCTACAACATTATTCTGTTGAAGAAAAGTTGTATTGTTGGTAAGCACTCCCCACTCCCTGCAAGAAAGTCCCACGCTGGAACAGAGAAGGGTACAAGGGCAGTATTGTTTGTGAGTCCTGGCATAAATCTCTGTCCTTGCTGCCCCAGCACACTGGAGCAATGCAGAGGCAATTGCTTTAGTGCAGCAGGCAAATTGCTTTGTGCAAGCAATTCAGCTGCTGCTCATGAGAAACAGAGCTGCAGGAGCTGTTTGACTGACTTTCATATAAATGAAGCGTGATCAGAAGACGTTTCTGGTGTTGAGTTTTGAGTCCCAAAGATTTCACACTTCTGCACTGCCCTGTGCAGATGCCAGGGTACTGATCTTGAATGGTAGCCCAGAATTCCCAGAGAGTCTGTGTTCAAGTGCTGGATGCAAGCTAAGAGACCTCTACAGATGGTTGCAAGGTGGTTTTTTAAAACACTTTTGGGAATGTGAGAGCTGGCACCAAAATTATTTTGGAATGCAGTCTGCCAGAAAGATGTGATGTAAACCAGATTTCTGTGTGCTGTTACAAGCCAGTACAATATTAATCTGGTTGAATTAGTATCATCATTACTTTGTAAAGAGGTATTGTTTTATGGCTTCTCACTGATTTTTATGGAAGTGTCTGAAACACAACAAGGCATAACAATATTTTTTGGAGATGAGCTGAATTTGTGCATTGGAAGAGAAGGCATTTAAAGGGCTGCTTTCCTCATTGGTGTGAATTTTACAATTTCACTGGAAAAATGGCCACTTAACTGACTGTTAATCAAAATCCTTGTCTAGCAAATCTTCATTCATTTCGATGGTGATCCGAGAACCAAGGCAGGGAACTGGAAATATCTCTACCAATTCATGTTCTGGGTAAAATCCTCTATGAACACCATTTCTTAGCTCAATTTTTATGGCTTCATGTGTCCTATAAATTACTCAGACATATCTGTAGCTGTAAAATTATTTAGCAAATGTATCTTTTGTGAACCGGGACATGGAGTGTTTTAAAACTTGAAATGGCATCTTTGGTAGAAGAGGTTAAATGATGAACATTAGACAACTTAAGGGAGATTCAGAGCTTTGCAGAGGCTTGGCAGGAAGAGGATGCTCTTTTATGGCACAAAATCTAAATTGAGATGTATTTCTGTGTCCCAAAGTGTCATCCAAATCACATGCTGCAGCTTGTCTCTTTCCGGTAATGCTGTTTGACATATTGTCAGCAACACCGAGTATGTTTTTTCCCTTCCTCGCTCTCTGTGTGTCAACACATTTACAGCTGTGATTAAGAATCTTCTGTTTAACGTTTCATAAGTTTTTGGGTTACCTTACACTGAAATAAGCCAGTCTTCCTCTGAGACCAACTAGACTGCATGTACATCCCATTGCTTTTTCAAAATAAAAGAACTCTTGATAATGAACCATATGTGAAATAATAGAATCATGTATGTACATCTAGGGAAAAAGTTGGTGAGAAAGCTGAAGTTGTGTAGCTGAGTGGGAGTTTACTTCTACAGTATGTTGAAGAATGTCATAAATGTATTCACAAATTGTTTAAATTCTTAAGGGAGGCTGGAGGGTTTCTAACATGGCAAGTGAAGATTTACTGCCATCTACTGTGCAGTCGAACACTGATTATGCGTAACAGATAAAACAAAAGGAATGAATTGGGTTAGTGTACATTTTTTGGAAGGGGGGTATGGGTTAGGATTTAAGGTATTATCCCAAACAGACTGTGGGGTTTGATGTTGTAGCTGAGCAAGGGTAGGGCAATGATGCAGAGCAGAATCCAGTGCATCAACTTTCAGACTGCGTGTGACCAAGTGGCCAGGCACAGCCCTGAGCTCTCCCACCCAGCATTACAGCTACAGATCCGAGAGGTTTCTTTAAAGATGCACTTCAAGTGTTAGAAGAATCTGCAGCTGTTTCCAATGGATCTGACTTTTATTATCCTTATAAGGTAGGTACTTATTCCTAAAAACCCTACTGAAGGTGATACCTCTTAGCACATTTGTATGAAATAGGCTCTTAACCAGAGATAGAGATTTTTTTAACCCCAGGTAGGGTGGTTAAATTCCTTAAAATTTCTGCATGTTTTGTTAAGGTAAAAGGCAAAATGCTGAGTGAGAAATAGTTGAAGTGTCTCAATGCTCTGGCAGGGAGGGGAAGCCTAGTAAATGGATTCTTGTTAGTTATTGTCCTCCCACCTGTAATAAGGAGCTTTTGAGCTTCTCTCACAAATGTTTTGCCATGATATGTGACTTTTTACTCCAGTGTGAATCTCTACTTAGTACATAACTGAACGGCTTCTGAGCACTTGCACCCTGCAGCAGGGGCTGTAGGTCCCTTCATGTGGGCCAGGAATGCAGCCCTTCAGATTACTGAATTCCTGTGCCACTCTCAGGCCAGCTGTCTGCCTCTTTAAACCTGCTTCTGGCTCTGCCCTGCCTCCTGTTCATGCAGGCTTGTTCCAAAATTTGGAAAATGCTGGTTAGGTGTCTGTGCTGGCTGCTGAATCCATACCAGCTTGGCAGTGTAGGGAAGCAAGTGGGTGTTTAGATGTGGGTGCTGCCACTGAGGCTTTCCTTTCAGGATCATTATTGTGCTTCAGACTTTTGCTGGACGAGTCTTTGTAAGCTAAGAGAGAAATTAAATGGTCCTCCAGCATTAGTGCACCTTTTCCTTACATCAAAACTGTGCAATTCTTTTAAGAATTAATTAAGCCTACAATTAGAATTGCAATTTAAGGCAGTTCTAGGCAATGAGGAAGCTCTACTGAACTGATCAAGAAACTCAGGTTGTTGTTAAATCCTTTTCTCTCCCAAGCAGAAAAATCCCAGGCCTTCTTTTCATGTCTTCACCTATTTAGATTCAGTGTTATTTGGGATAAAAACTTAAAACTGAGTTTAATATATAGAAAAAAGCCCACATAGGTTTATATTCCTGCAGTGGAAGGAATCATTTAGGGAAATATTCAGAAGGCTTCTTCTACCTTTTGCTTCTTGCAAGATTGTAATTTTTTCTGAAAAATTCTTACACATGGGCTTGCAAATGTGCTGTACCTTGGTGCTGTACCTTGTAGTGATTTGGCACTGTGAGGAGTTTTAATTTTCTTCTGCTGTATAGGATCAGTGGTGTTGGTCTTATTACAGCTGTGTACAACCACAGCTCTATTGCATCTAGTTTTATGTCCTTCACTGTAACAGTGCAGTAAATTCTGATAGTAATAATGTAATTATATCAGGAAGGAAAAAAAACAGGGCTGGCATTAGTGAGGAGTCATTTTTCACACTTCCAAGACACCATTGCAACAATCTGAAATATCTTATTAAAATGTCTGAAAAAAGTGCATCTCTCTCCTCTCTCCCTTTCTACCATGTTGTATTATCTATTAATCATAGTTTTTCTAGCAGTTTGCTACAATTAGGAAAGATTTCCAGAAGGATAAAATTGTCTGATCTAACTGAGGCTGTTCCCTTCTTCCTATAGAGAGTTGCATGATGTGGATATGATCTTTGTAGTCCTGTTGCTAAATCTCTGACAGATACATGTGCATGTCAGTTGTTAATTTAATTTCTCTGAACTCACTATCAAATTTCTTGATAGATCACCCCTGAGGCCTGTATGTAAAGCATGCTTTAAAAAATCCCACTGCTTATAGGAAACAGATCCTGGGAGACTGATGACACATTCAGATCATTGTAAATCATGATGTGGAAAAATAGATTTTTCTGTATTGCTTTTAAGAGTTCTGCTCAGCTTTATCATAATTAAGGCTTTTCACTGTGGTGTTTGAGTTCAGTGTGAAACTACACAATAACTAGTATATTATTAATACTGTTTGCTCTTACTCTGTCAAAAGAACACCTCAGGGTGCCTACTATAAATGAGAGCCAAAGATCATGGTAGGACTTGTGCATTTTTGTTTGTAACCATAAAGGAACCAGGTATACTAGAAATGTATTTCAAATAGTGCTACTTAAAATTGATGGGTATTTTTAGTGGCATTTTGGGTTTTCACATTTAAAACATAGTAGTGTGGAATTTGGTCATTTGTGGGGAGGATCTACAGCATCTGCTTATCTTTTCACCCTTGCTGTGCACCCTGCTGCTCTAAAACCTGGGATTCGCTGGAGCAAATTGGGGTTGTAAGATCCAGATGTAGAAAAGGGACAAGGATTCTAATCCCTAAGGAATTTGGCTTTTTGGCAGTTGCTATAGGCAGACAGGTGTGGATGACTTTGGAGCTGGCTTTAGGTCTGTCACTCGATAGGGCTGCTAATGAGCTGTTTTATGCTTCCTTGCTGTAGTGGATGATGTTGTAATTCCGAGGATAGAATCAGGTTTCCTTTCGGGAGTATTGTCTGCAGCTCCTCAAGAGATCTCTGCCCCAGATCTTTCATGGAGCTGTAGTTAAAGTCTTTTCTTATGCACACATGTAGTTATTCTTTTAGTAAATAGGAGTGCCCACCCAGATACTGGTATGCTCAAGCATAATGCAATGAATTACTTTCTTCATGCCTGATGGGAGGGAATTCCACAGCCTAATTGGCTGCACAGAGCCCTGAGCAGGACCAGAGCATGGGGAATGCTCTCTTGCAGATGACAAAATGCTCTTTACATTCAGATGCAGAGCGTGTCAAAGTCTGTAATGAGCCTGACTGAATGTTTAGCAGTGCAAAGGCATAGAAGTTTTAGAATTACATTGAAAAATTTAATTGTGTCACTGTGGTGTGACACAGTTGCATTGTAAATGCATTGAGGCTCCCATGTGACCATTAACAGCATCTTCTCAGATCTCTCATATGTTACAGCAAATGCCCAGAGGAGTCTGAGTCTGTACTGCTGAGATCAATAAATATTTTATCTTTGGGTGAAAAGAATGGTAGTGAGAAATACAGCCTGCAGTGCTTTTTGTATTTACCTTTGCTTTCCAGTAGTTGAAAACTATGACAAAGCATACTGGATATTGACTATTTATTTTGTTTGTTTACTCAAGAGTTTGAAAGCCTGACTAAATATGTGTCATCTCTGAAACACAGCTTTAGAAATAAATCCAAGATTTTGTACCTTAAGTTGAAGAAAACTTTTTTAATAACTTTTTTTTTTTTTTAGTTTTATGCTATTTTTCACTCTTATACAATAGTGTTTTAAAAGGAGATGGCCAGCTACTTTCAAAGCTTTAAACAGTGGTGTTTTGTTTGTAATGTTTTACCTTGGGACAAGAAAAGCAATGAATGAAAAGTTTAAAAGGCTTCATGTGTTTTTTTGTGAACAAATATCAGTTAGAAAGCTTTTATGTGAGTAAATAGCTTTCAGCTTTGGAAAAAGGAAGATCCAATTTATTTGGAATAACCCCAAATCTGTCTGTATTCCTAACAGGGCTCCCCAGGTGTCTTCTGTAAAAGAATCTGACTTCAGAGTGCAGCCTTCTCTTGACATATACTGGAGTTTTCAAGTGATGTACGAAATATTTAAGTATCTCTGAGTAATCCCCCACTGCTCTGCTGCTCTGTGATTATTTAGCCACTGGCTGGGAGAGGAGGGTAAAACCAGAAGAGAGGATTTGAAGGTGGAGGGAAAAGGAACCTTGGATTTTAGTGCAGAAAGGAGGCATTGCACTCACAGGGAGAAAGAGGGACAAGTGGGCAAATGGGTCCCAAAGCAGATAAAGTGGTAAAGAAAAAGCATTGCCTCTGCTTTGAAGAGTTTGAGGGTGAGGACTTATAAGAGGAGCTTCAAGCCCTGGGACCTACAGAACCACTTGAAGAGCTCTGTCATGGTGGAAGGGATGAGGGCCATGCACATCTTATGGAGATGTGGGTCCCACTAATTTAGACAGGAGATGCATGTTGAAGTTCTAGCTGTAACCTGATGAAAAGACATGGATAGGAGAGTGGAAGGATTTGGCAACCAGGTGCTGGAGGGCAAAGGAGAGGATCCATATGGATGTCAGGGTGGAAAAAAGGACAAGCAGGTGGAACTGCAAAAGATCCCTTGCCAAAGAAGAGAGATGGTCAGAAGTGGGAGAACCTGCTAGAAGTTTGGGGAGTTACACTGGCAGTTTGCTCTTGCCTGGTTATTTGTTGAAACTATTTTCAGGTCAGTTTGGAAATATCCACATTGATCTGATATTGGTTTCTACCTGTTTTCTCTTGTACTGTTTATCCCTTGCACAATATGAATCAATTCGTGGTCTTTCACTCAATCCAGCGAAAGACATGGAGTAGGCAAGTGCATGTGTTCTCTGTTCCTCTTATTCCTTTTTTTTTCCTTTCAATACTCGAAAAAGTTTTATTGCAGTTTGTTGCAGTTTTAAACTCTTGACTCTTTAACATTCTGAAGCCACACATCCCCATCTAGTGGTTATTCCACCTCCACTTACCAAGTACCGCTTTGGGTAGGATGCCCTGCACACACACACAGAGCAGGAAGACCAGCTGTAGCCCCTCTGTTGCTTCAGTGCATTCCTTGTGGGTGTCTTAAACTGCTGTGAGTCCAGAACAAAGTACTTACAATTTTTTCCCAAAAGAAATTTTTTTAGTACTTAGTGCGAAAAAAATTGCTGATATGTGGAAAGGAATTATTTTACTACTGCTTATGACAGCAAATACACAAGAAGATGCTTGTCATCATAACTCTATGCAGAAAATAAAGCAGGATCAGTCTTGTTTGTTAATAAGAAAGTGACAAAAAGAACTAGTTTCTAGACATTGCTTTGTGAATCAAATGAATGCATTAAGGTAAAATTGTTGGGAACCTTAGCATGTATAATAATGCGGAATAATATTTCTGCTGCATGTAACGCTTTGTAGCCTTTCAGAGAAAAACAAAATCTCTTGTTTGTCTTGTTGGAGTCCTGTTCCTGAAGGCTTCACCATAACTCCCTGTTGAGTGGCTGGTGGGTGTTGGTGTTGGCTCTGAGTCAGGAGCGGTTCAAGGCTGGTCTTTGTCTGAGAGGTGCCCAGGCTGGGGCTGTAGCGCAGCCATCTGACCCTCCTTGGCTGTGAGGGAAATGGTGCCCGCAAACACAGTCAGGCTCTCACAACCTGGGATGGGGAGACAGTTTCAGGACCACTTGGGATGGGAGAAAGAAGGGAACCCCTCTGTTATTCAAAGGCAAAGTCAAGGTGTGCACCAGGTGTAAACTCCCGTCTTCTTCCTCACAGGAAGCTTCACAGTGCTTTCCTCACTGTGGGGTCTCCTCCACCTGTGGGCAAAGAAATTTCTCATGGACTTCACTGCAGGAATGGAAGCAGAGTTTTCTATTTCTCTTCAATCTGTAATTAATTTTGCTTCTCTTCTTGAAGGCCCTTTTACTTTCTCTACATACATGCATACATATTCAGAGATCACAAGATGATTTGTTGGATCCCTCTTCATGCCCTGAATTAAAAAGTCTTGAAGGCCAGTCAGATTTGCTTTATGTCAGGAAGGACTAAAGTGTAGCCAGAGCTAGAAAGCCAGAAAGGAGAAGGAGAAAGAGGCTGCTTATCCCTTCTCCTGCAGTGGGGGAACATCTTCAGAAATGCCTGGCTGAGGACTGGGTGCAGAAGCTGGTGTCCGTGTCAGCTGAATAACTCACCCATGTTTATTGCTGGAGATGGTAGTAAGAATATTCAGCTGAAATTCTGAGAATTAGCTCCATTTCCACCATCCTCAAATGAGTATTTTTAACATGTATTTTATATGGTCATTTTTCAGAAGAACTCTTTACTGGAAATGTCCAACTATGAAGACGCTTTCTGTTCCCATAGCAGAAGCAGAACTGGTTCTGTATTACATCTGCTTTGATTTTATTTTTTGTAATCTGTTAATGACTAAAGAGCCGTTGGGTGGCAGTATCAGCCAGTGAGCACCACCAGTAGTTGCTGAGCTAAATTCAAAAGTCTAGGTAGGAAAGATGAGAAATGACAAGTTTCTTAAGATGGAAAACATACATTTTTATTTGAAGAGGCTGTGTTTAACTCCACACCATATATGTTTTGGAAATCTTTTAAAGTTAAGTATGATCTCTTTGCTCTACTTTCTTTAAAAGCAGAAGTCTTCATTTGTAATATCAAGATTTTTTTTTTTAAGAAGCACCTATGAATGTAGAATAAAATTAATCCCATGCTAAGAATAAGGGTAACTGCAGTGCAGGAGTTCTGGTTGGTGTGTGCCTTTAAGGGTGTGCCTGCACAGGGGCTTAGGTGCTGTTTGAGTTTGGTGTTCCTGAGCTGAGCACACACATCAGGGTAATAGCATCTGGGATTCACATCATACATTTATTTTCATTTTCATTTTATTCAATTTTTTTGGTTAATACAAAGCTTGTGAGTTCAGCTTCATGACTGGAAAATAGCATTTGTGGTGACCTACTATTTAATTCTACATTTGGAGGCAGCAGACTTAAAATACCAATGTATTTGTGATGATGTAAAACTTGCAAAACTGGCTAAGAGTGCCTGCTTTTAGGCTCTGTTTCTAGCTAAGCCTGTGTTTTCTCTGATAGGAAGTGTAGTTATTTTTGTCACGGGGTATGGTGTTGGTTCCATTATAGGCATTTTCAAAGAATTACTGTTTTATACATTCATGCTGTTAGCTCTCGGAACTCTCTCCCAAGTTCAAGGCTGGCAAGACTATGAAAGCTGCAAGCAAATTTTAACTTTTTCATAATATCCTTCACTTCACAAACTCCATACTGATCCTGAACAGGAACATTTTGAGAGGTACCAAAAAAAGCCCCCATAATCATGTTGTTCACATCTTGCTTTCAAATGCACCAGATAATGCCACTTGTTTAAGCTTAGTCATGTCTGGGGGAAAGTCAGGAGTCTGCATCACATGAGCTGCTCCTCAGATTTCCCAGCCTGCATCAGCATGTTTTCCTGGGTAGAAGCAGAGTGGAGATGTTATTAAAATGGTTCATCCTAGATGTTAATATTGATATTAAATCTCAGGCTTATTCTGTGATGTTCATGCAATATTTCATATTTACATTCAGCTGATTCATGTGAAAATACTTTAGTATCTTTTTTTTCCTTAAGGTATGGAAACCATCCTTCTCAGATGGAAGAACATACATTCTAACCAACCACCCTCCTTGTGTTTTTGTTGACAATTTCCTCTTCTGCTCAACCCCCAGACTTGCCACCTTGGGGCATCTTCGAGCCAACATTTAGCTTAATTTTAAACATGTGTATCCTTTCCATGATCTGTTTACAGACCTAGGGTTGCTTGTCCTCTTTCCCTCCTTGGAGGCCAGGAGGCCAAAAGGACCATTGGCATGTCCTTGTTCATGCTCCATGTCAGCAGCCTTCTCCTGAGCAAACACAGCATGCAAGAGACAGGGAAGCACCCGGTGCAATCTGGGTGTGCTCCCTCCTGGCTTTGCGGCATGGTGATAAATGCACCCTGCCTGGAGATACTCCAGGCTGGTGAGGTCTTTGAGCCTTTCCCCCTGAGCATCCCTTCAGATGCTCAAGGGCTGCTGTACTCACCACACCAGTACCAAAACGCTGAGTTGTCTTATGCCCTGCCATCAGGTGACTCGTATTCAGGACAGAATCCACTCAGTGTGTTCGACTCTGCTTCAGGGCTCTGTTCCCAGGATCTCTGATCCTGTTTCAAGAGTCAGGAGTAGATTGGCATTGCTTCCTAAGGCTTGAAGCCTGTGTTTTGTCCGTCCTCTCCCGGTAGTCCCTCCCCCATAGTGCACATGGATTTGGATGCCCCACATGTGCCCATATAGGGAAGGGTGTAACTATCTTGTTGACATTGGCTAATCCAGGCAGGCATGTGAAGGGGCAGCAGGGTGTGATGCTCACATGTGGCATGGCAGATGGCACTTGGGACTCGCTGTCTCCATCACACCCCTCAGGACCGACATATAAGACAGGGAAAGCTTTTTTGCGTACCTCTGCAGGCTCCTGACAGAGTTGCTGAAGAGCTGGGCTGTCTAGCTCCATGTACTGAGCCACACTCATTCCTAGAGGAGGAAATTAAAGAATCTTTCCTGTGCTGCAAATTAACGGCAGTTCTGCCATGGTTTTAATTTCTTCAACATCAGTGCATCGTATTAGGTGAAAATAACTGATCAGGACCATATGTCTTGCAGGAAACACCATCCTGTGTTGGTGAAAGCCAAGCTGACCATGCCCTTTTCCAAATATATGGCCAAATGGGACAAAACTCAACAAAATTATTTGTTGCTGAGTTTTCATCAATGACATCTAGGTAGCCCTGTAAGTTATCTGTGTGATAATGCGGAGTAGGCAGCCGAGCTTATTGTGTGTATTATTATTCTCTTTGAAGCTCCAGTGATGAACAAAGGCTTTGCTTTCAGTAGACAAGTCAGAGGGTGAAAGTGTCTGAAGTATTACCAACACAGAGAACACAGGCTGGATCATAGCTAGAAGGCCTGATTGAAGGCTTACTAAATCTGACAAGAGACTTCGAGACTGATGTGTTGTGCAGGAGGATTTTAGGTAATCCAATTAAGTAACTGAAAACCATTGCACCTATGGAAACTGCTCAGGATCTCTTTATAACAGTGCTGAGCACTGAACACTATCTTCACCTGCTGTCCCATCCACCCAATTATTTCCCTGTGTAATAATGAACCACTGCATTCACTGTGGACTACAATACAAAACCTAGTAGGAATAACAGAAAAATAGGAAAAACATCATTAAAGCAGGTGACTGTGCTCTGCCCTTAGATGGAAGCAGCAGCAGTGCAGGAGGCCAGCATTTCTTTGCAGTGAGAAGGCTTCAGCCTACATTACACACATGGATGGCTGGGGATTTATTAGTCTCGCTTAAAATATAACTATCTTCTCTGCTAAATTGTATTTTATGTGCAGCAAAATTACTTGTTAGAGTATTTGATTCGCACAGTCTTTGAACCAGGTGCAGAAGAAGCATGAATGCTGGACACAGGAGCAAATCTCATCTTGTTAGAGGTTTTCCTAGCTAAAAAAGACCACTAAACAATCGAGTCTGACCTCAGATGTAGCACAGGTATTTCATACTGTGTGACCCAGAGAGTCCTTTATCATCTCAAACCCAGGTTTTACAGCTCTTCCCCCCTGATACCAGGATTGACCTGGACCCTGGCAGCAGCACTACACTGTGATTTCAGTAGTATATATTGGCAGATAGATTTGATGCTGCCTATCTTTGAAGCCTCAATCTCTACAGGCACCTGAGCATCTAAAAAAAAAAAATTAGAAATATTGATGTGGGCCTGTTTTATTATCGAACAGTGGTTGCACTTATAAACCCAGAGGACTGTGTTAAGGTCTGTCATTGTTTCTTGACGTCATGTTAAAAAGTATTTATGAAGTTTGAATGGTCTTGCTAGTGGTTGTTCAAAAATGTCAATGTCCAGATAGCTAAACATTTTGGAATCACAATTGTGTGGAATATTTCTGGTCTTCAACTTACTAGTTTAGATATAGACATTCAAGACACATGTTCAGTTTTCCTGTCTATCATAAAGAAGTTGTAGATAAAGTTGTCTGATTCCAGTAAGGAAGGTGGTTTCCTGTCCTGGTCAAATTAGGCTGTAATGCTGGCTACAAAAAGAGTTGTAGCTTCCCTTTTTAAAATAATTTGTTTGAATGTTGCTATATGGAGCTGGATGGGAGCTCAGGAGGAATGACTGGCTGTGAGTAAAAGCAGAAGAAATACATGTGAATTTTCTGCATGCACTGTGAAGACAGATTTTTAAGGTTTTTTCTTGGGTGAAGAAGATAATGTCTGTTTTACTGTGCGTTACATTGTAGAGGTTGAGATGGATGAAATATACTCAGTTTAAAAAAACTTATTTGATTGTTTTAGAAATATGGGAATTCTTACAGCAGATCCAACCACAATTCTGTCTGCCAGCATCTCTTGGGTATTATAGAAGCATGACTCTAAAGCTCATTTTTATGGAATATGGAGATAAGCTTCTTCCAAAATCCACTCTGTAGAAGGTGATTTATGCCAAGAGACTTTTAGGCTCATATTCCATCCAAATATCAGGATGTGTTCTTTATTCAGTAATCTTCTCTGTGTGGGGATGCTCCCACATCTGGAGATATTGGTCCAATTCTTTTTCTAAATTCTGCTGTTTAAATATTCAAATTGATCCGTCACATTTCTGCTTGGCTTGCGTTGATGCATCTGACTTCTCAGGATGTTTTCAAAATGACGTACTCATGGTTTTTGTAACAGTAATATTATGATCCAGAAATTCTGGAAATAGGGGCAGAATCTAATTTTTTTAAATGTTTGCTGCAATAAAAAGATATTTTTAAACAAGTCAAGAGACTTCAGAGACCAAAAATTTTGCTTAGATGATTTATATAAAAAGATTGACCGTTAAATTACAAAGTCAAGTCTAAACAATCCCAAATTAGGGTGTTAGAGAGCAAAATTTCCTGAAAAGCTGCATCAGAGTACTTACAGCTCCTCATCAAATATATTCTTGCCTTTGACTCGAGATCTCTCCTTGTGTGCCAACTGCTCAGCTAAAATCTGTTCTCAGCTGCATTACTTCATCTATGCTTTTTCATTTTTTGATCCAAGTGGTCTGAATGGTTATTCCTTACTCACACTAATATTTAAAGACTGCCAGTGAGCCTTTCTCATCTCACCAGCCCCTGAGAGCATCATATTACCTTAGCAGAGGATGCCTTTCATGTGCCAAAAAGGTGGGTATTGGGACTATCTGAAAACAACGAAGATGCTCCCAGCTGAAATTGAACCAGTTGAGAGACTTCACAGTCTCTCTGAAGTGCATCCACTTTCAAAATTAATGGTTTTTTTCAATCCCTTCTGATCATTTTTAAGGTTGCAAAAAACCCTAAAAAGGCACATAATAGTGACTGTTATCTGATTTATTCTGAATGGCACGTCTCTCCTTGTGGACAAGTAGGGAAAGGACGAGCTACTGGTTTCTTTCTCTTTCTTCTTTCCTTCTAGCTTAGCAGATAGATGAGGTGAGGACATGTCACAGGGATGAGACTTGCCAGACTGCCTGCAACGCCACAGTTTTGGGGCATGTTCTTTCCCTGGGTGTGACGGGAAAGTCAAGTATCTGATGACAGATGAAAATGCAGGTTGGGGAAAACCGTATAACTGAGAGAGTGAATTTTTCCCTCTTTGGCGAGATCAGCAGCCATGCAGCCTGTGTGTTAGGCAGCGTTTACTGAAATCAAACTGCCTGTGTTACTCTCCTTGCTTTCCTTCGCCGTTGGCCTGCTCTGACTCGGTGGAAAGAATGCCAGCCCGCCTGCTGACAGGGTGCAGTTGGCCAGGCCCGCGGCTGGGCCGGCAGCTGCGGGCAGGGAGAACCTGCAGCGCTCAGTCACATGAACCTCGTGCGGGCAGTGGTGGGGATTAGCTCTGCTCCTGGCCGGAAAGGTCCCCATGCGGTTCCCAGGCTGAGCTCGCCATATGTGCTTCACGTGATTGTCCTGAGGGTGACACGAAGTGGAGAGTTCAGATTCAGTGAAAGTTGGTTTGTGTTTCTTCACCCCGTTTAATGTAATGCAGATGCAGAGCAGAACGTGAGGGCGCCTGTGCTGGGGGGAGATGTGACAGGCTGTAGAAAAGCCCTGTAGCTTTTACTAATTCCTTCTCCTTCCCCTGAATTTTACGCTGTTTCCTGATGGGAGTTGTATGTGTGAAGGAACCCCCTTGGACCACCTGTTAGGTGCCTTTCCCCTTTCAGTCATGGTCTTTGCCATCTCTTAAACATTGGGGGTTTTGTATTTGGAGAAAAGCCAAAAACTTGAACAATAGTTTTCTCCTCTTGAGGGGCGGGGAGAGCTCTCTGACGCAGTGCAGGAAGGAAGAAATAAGGCAAGAAAAAATTAGAAAATATGGATGGAGAGCCCTGCAGTCTCCACTTTGAGCGAGTGTGAAGTATTGCGGGATTATAATTTTTTTTTTTAAAGGTAAGAGGTGTGTACTTGCAGGCTGATTTAGTTTGTGGTTTGCCTTACTGCAAGGTAATTTTGGAAACGGCATCTTCCATAGAAGGATCATGTCACATACAGAGTGCCAGTGCTATTGCGAAAGGTTTCCAGACTAATGCTGGAAAAAGGAAGTTTAACAAGCTCTTGCTGTCAGGAACATCGTCTGATGGGATGAAGAGGCTCATGTCCCTGTGGCAAAATAGGAATATTTGCCTTATTTTGATCTTTGGATATGAGAGGACAGCTCATTTATTTATTAATAATAGAATTTATTTTTAATTGGCATACATACTATGTCATGTTAGAAGCAGAAACAGCAAAATAGAAAGTTTTCAGTCTGTGTTATTTTTTTAATAGTGTGAAATATGGGAAAGATCCTTGATTTTGCCACTCAGATATAAGGTGTAATATATTTGGGTTTATGAAAGCGCAAAATTTGTTCTTGGAAAGCTTTGGTTTTCAAGGAAAAGGTGGATCAGCAATAAGAAGAAGCCTGCTGAGATAACTTACCGAAGGCTGCGTGCGGGTGTGTGGGCTCTGCACTACCTCTTGCTCTTGCTTTGGGGTCCCAGCAGAACCTGTGGCACAGGTCAGCGCTCATACACTTTTGGGGCAGCGGATTAGTGCTGGATGATGACTTTTCCTTTCGCTGAATGTTTCCGAGCGGGCGGAGAGCTGATTTGAGCCATAAATTGTTCGCTGCTTGAGCTAACAAATATCATCAGTGTCTTTCCTCAAAACCTCAACTGACCTTAGGAAGCAGCTAGCCCGAACATGGACAAATTGCTCAGAACATAATATGTGATGTATTTGAGTGCATGTTTTAAAAACTGTTAAAATTTCAGTTGGGTAATGCTTGTTGCCTTCCAGAGCAAGGGCTTGCTTTGTAAAATTCAGTCACCTTCAGTCTTCCTTAGTGAGCCGTGTTTTCTCTGCAGTTTGCCTAATTAGACTGTGACCCTCTTCCCAGTAGGATCCCGTGGTATTGCACTGTACAGAAACAGGATTTTGGTGCTGATACTTGAAGAGATCGAGAACATATGGCATAAACATCAACCGATATTGTTTGCCATCCACACTTGCTGCGTGTAATGCAACAGGACCGGCTCCTGGTGGCCACGTGATCCGCCTTCCAGTCCTCCATTTGGGGTGGGTTTTTTTGTTCCTAAAGTTGTGACTTTCTGGAAGGAAGCTTGTAAATAATCGGGGTGCAGAGAGCAGGTAGAATGTCAGTGGGATGTTACTGGGAGGCATGTGCGCAACGCTGATATCGGCTCCTGGCCACGCTCCCTCCGCACCAGCTCGCTGCTCCCGGCAGTCCTTCATGTTGCAAGAAGGTAAGATCATGTCGTGTCACCCGTGTCCACCCACCGCCGTGCCGAAATGCCTGTGTCCCCGTCCTCTCAGCAAGGAGGGACACTAGTATGCCAAGTGGAGTATCTTAGCGATCTTTAAAAGTTAATTTTGAAGCTCTTTCCGTAACGAAGGGAAAAGACAGGGAAGTGCAGCTCTGGCGGCAACAGCTAACTGGGATTTCAGATTAAAGATACGGTCTGCTTTGGGCAGTGGCTTCTTATCGTGCTTAGCTTTTTGTAATAATGGGCTTTTAGACTTTAAAAGACATTCCACACCCAATTGTATCCTATTGATTTGCCATGGTTAACCACTCAGTAATAAGCCTCATAGTCTGTGTTAGTAGGCACAAAGCAGAATTATATTAGTGGTGCTGTTTACAAGCAGTGGGCATGGAGTTATTTGCAAATCGTGGAAGAACTCAAAATACCAAAATTTTTCAAAGATGTTTGAATTAGGAAATGCCTTCATTAGGCTATGAATAGAGTTTTTTGGAATAAAAAAAAGAAAAAAAAGAAGAATCAAAGCATTGTTATTTTTTGTTTGTTTTGTTATTTTATTGTTTGGGATTTTTCTAATAACTGATACTTTATACTTCAAGAGAGCTTTTTATTTTCAGAAGTAAAGCCTGGTAAATAAATAAAATAACATTAAATAAAACAATACTTTTTTTAAAAAAAGCAATAGCAGTAATAACTTTCTTAGACGTCTTTCCACACAAGAATGAATCGGGGTCCTACGGTGTTTTGCAGTTAAAAGATACATCAGTAAAACAAGTTGTAACATCTTCTGTGCAGGCCAGTGGGATAAGTAAAAACTTATTTTTCTTCAGTCATGTAAGCTCCATAGACATTTAGACAATAGCTACTCAGCAGAGCATGTGCATTATAGTAAAAATGGACAGACCATCAGGCAAAAATTAAGAGGAAATAAGGCAGTGCTTAACCAAAAAGTAGTGGCCGGCCATCCCCATTGACAGTTCTGTCAGCAGGACTGGGCAAATGCCCAGCTCAGTGTTTGGGATAGGTTAATATCTTCACACTTTTTCCTTCCTCACAGCTGCCACATGCAGTGCTCTGAAACATGATATTTTTCATCAAAAACTGATTCTTATTTTCTGTCTTAGTATACTAATCAATTTTACCGTGCAGAGCTTGGAGCATATTAGCTGTCAGTTACTCCTAATTAATACTGAAGGCAGGCAGAAAGAGAGAACAAAATAATTGATGTTATTTAATACAAAATGTCTCTTCCAATTTTGTTTCCTTTGTGGAAAACTCTTTTGTTTTCCGTTCAAGATTTAAGCACAGTCCTGTTTTATGTTTTGTTTCACAAGGTTGATTGAATGGCAGCTTATTATTCAAGACAATAAATTAAACTTCTCAAAGCCAAAGAGTTGCAACAGTTCTGGCACAGGCTGTTTTCTGCCAGAAGAAACATGCTCAGGTCTGATTCATACAACTGTTGCCCTCTAACATAAGAAAATTAAAGAAAACCTCCTATATATTGTTTAAGATTCACATTAAATTTCTTTAGCATAGAAATTGGAATTTATTAAAGAAAACAGTGAGCAGCATTCATTGCAAAACAGATAATGAGAGCTTCTAGGCTAAAATACACTGTGTATTACTTCTGTGTAACAGTATGAATATTATGGCCTAGTATTGAAGGCTGGTTTCAAAGAGATCATGGAAAGAGAGCAAACTTCTTTGATGTTTTATGCTTAAATTAAATACAACCAAAAAGGGATACAGGAGCATTGCTCTTGCTACAGTGAAATCAGGAAGGCTTGCAACTTTGCAATGCTTCAGTAACAGCTGAATTAGACTAGGGCTTCACAAGGTTCATGTATAATTTATGTAAACCAGTAGCATGTGTGAGTACCTAAACAATAGGAATTTATAACATTTATGTTGTTTTAAAATATGCATAAAATGAAAATCGAAAAATAGGCCAAAGTATATAGTCATGTAATATAAATATCTTAGGAAATCCTCAGAGGTTTTGGTTTTCTAATCATAAATCTGATTGAAAAATAGCTGAAGCTTCAGGGGCTTTGGTTGTTTTGGTTTTTTTTTAAGTTTATTACTTTAAATTGCCAACATTTCAACATTAGCAGTAAAGAGAAAGTAAATAATCTTGGCCACTTCAGATAGGAGCTATTCCAGCATTTCTGCTCCTGCACTCATGTGCTTTGTTGGTTAGTAGCACATAGCATGTAAACAGCTTTTGTGGGAGATGGTGATACTAGATTAATTCTGAAATTATTGTGATGCTCCTGGGTGACTTGTGGTCACAAGCTGTCACTTTTCAGCTGACATAGGGTACAAACAAAAGAGCTCAGGTTTCCACATGATTTCTGTAGCCTTTGTCACTAGTGTTCTGCCAGAGACTTAGTTTACTAATATGCTTTTTCATTAAACTTTTCAAATGTATCATTGGCACTAATATTTAAAAATAAAGGGAGAGTTTAATTTTTTTTTCCCACAAATGGCAATCCTTTCTTTGAACACAAATGAAGCTACTTTAGAAACAAAAATCCTTCTTCATACTCTACCCTTTCCACAGTTATATGTCATTTTCCTGTCTACAAACTGAAGATATTGCCTTGGTAAAAGGGCTTTTATATTGTCTTATGTTACTGTGAAATAGAAATGGCTTATTCAAATGAGGAATTATCCGCCTACCGCATTATGGCTCCTACTTTCAACATACAAATGAAAACAGCTGTGCCTCCAGGCCCTGCAAGATATTGATACATTCAAACTTATTATTATTGTAGTGGTTAACAATGTCATGCAGAGAACACATTAGCAGGAGGTGTGGTGAGATATTACCGTAATATCTCCTGTAGTAAATACTATATGTCAAGGATTATTTTTCGGTTGAGAATTTGTCTATGTGCTCATGTAAAAACCTTTAAAGTGTTTCTGACTTGTGTTTTTTTCTTTTTTAAAGTCTACATTTTCTTTTCTTCCTTGCATTAAATTTAGCTTCCCAGATCTTTTCCCCCAGAATTCTGTTCTTTCCGAGGGAGGCCGGGGGCAGTGCCGGGAGCACGGAGCCGTGTGGCGGAGCAGCAGCACCCCGGAGCAGGGGTGATCTGCTGGAGCCCTCGCCCTGTTCCCGACAGAGTTACCTGCCTCTGCCAATGCTAATCCTTGTCCCTGCCTTTTTACTCACCCTGTGGATTTGCATTATGGCCCATACTACCTTTTCTCCTGCTTTTCATCCCGCAAGAGACCTTCTGTGCTCCTCGGCCCCAGGCAAGTCCCCAGGGCTGTTCTGTTGGCAGCTTGGGGCAGGAGCGGGAGGGGTTTGAGCGCTTAGCACCCCGACACCACCATCTGCACAGGGCCCATGGCTTCTGGGGTCCCGAGTTATTGGGGTCCCCCAACACCCTTCCTTACAGGACCCCTGCTGGGATGCTGGTTTGCAGGGATCATCCAGCCAACCAGGACTTTGGTCAGTAAAGGGTATATGAAGCCTAGTTGATAAGAGCTGTTTCAGGAAGAGTGCTGGGGAGGCAGGCATGGGCAGCATGGCACTGCCAGACTGTCATAGCAAGCCCTGAAAGCTCCACAAAACCGTGACACAATTTCTCTAATTTAGAACTTTGCAATATGTTTCTGAGGGCACTGATCTGGTGCTGTAGCCATTTCTGACAGGTTTTAGCATAAATTTAAAATAAACTTTGAAAAATATTGTTCTTTAATTTCAGTAAATAAAGGATTAAATTTCCTTGGGAAGCAGTTGCAGTGAGATGCTTGCAGTATAGCTGAAGGAATTAGTGCGGCTGCCTACTGAAATTTAAAATACAGACCAACGTTCCTATGTGCACACTAATGCGGAGACATCTTTGACATACTGTGGCACATCATCAAAACCAAACAACATTTAAATATCATGAAACAATACAATAATTTTCCCAGCTTTTGGAAATAATGACTTAGAGCCTTGGGTTTATGTAGTACATTTGCTAGACTATGTGCCTTACTTGAAAAGAGATGAACTTTACCTAACTAAATGTTTATGGAGAGATGCATTGCATGGGGGAAAGCAGAAATAAGCCCTGTATGCAATCTGGAGTTCCACACAATATAAGAAGCATATTTTCAGGATAAAACATGTACTGAGTAGCATGTACAGGAAACGTGATGGCCAGCTCAGACCTCGGTGGTACCTGGTATGATTCTTGTGTTGTAAGTGCCAGCTCTTTTCTGTGGCACTGGATTCAGCAACTGAAAGCAGCTAGAATGAAATAGAAGCAAATGTTGTTGCAAAGAAGCCAGAACACGTAGTTGATTTTAAACAACAATCCGAGACAACTTCCCTAGAAATGTAGAGCAAGAGTTGTTAATAAGAAATCAGTCTCATCAGAGGTGATCCACCCTTTTATTCTTGCAAATGCAATATGTTTTATTGGGGTTTTTTTTTAGCAGAAGTGACTGTCAGGGAGGAAAAAACATGGTCTCCTAAGCATGCAAAGCAGAGCTTCAAGGTGGATAGCATGTCCTTGAATTACTGGTGTTTGGAGAGCAAATGGACAGCACAGCACAGTTTCCTTATTTGGAACATCCTTAGTTTATTCAACACCTTCATTGATAACTTGGGTGGCAAAGTATCCATTAAATCTGCAATTGGTGCCAAGAGGAGAGGATTTTGAAGTGCTCTGGAGGCACCATGGGAATTCAGAGTAATCCTGACAAACCAGATCTGACTTAATGTGGATGCAATATTGCTGAGGATAAAATGAAATTGTGATGCAATTAATCCTTTGGACACTCAAAAGAAGCAAGGACTGAGCTAGTCCTTATTGTGTGGGAAGTCAGACCAGCTGAGCTCCTGAGATTCTTCCCAACCAGCATATCTGGGCAATATCCCTTCAGGAAAGGGGTTGGATATAACAGGGAACCACAGAGCTGTGCTGTTATAAAAAAAAGCAGTCAGCCTGGGATTTCAAACAAGTGCAGCGCACAAAATGTGTAGAGAAAGGAGATGGGATGATTGCAGAGAAGATATGATAGCAGCAGCTACAGGAAGGTAAGAGAAGCCCTTCTCTGTGGGCATGGGAAGATGGGCTTAGGGTGTCAGCAGACAGCCACCATAGGCTTTTGATGAGTTTTATAAAATTAAGGGGATTTGAGCAGTTAATTATCCCTGGAGGTCATGAAATATCCACCAAAGAAGCTTCCTAAGAGCAGATTAAACAAATCTGTCCCGAGTGGTTGAGATCAGCTTGATCCTGCTTCAGGAACTGGTCTAACCATCTTCGACTTTTATTTCTGTGATCAAAGCAAAGAACTGTTATCCAAGACAAAGCTACTGTGTTTTGCCCCTTTATCTTGTTCCTTTCTCAGTGAAAATTGCCTGGCAAGAGAACCTTTTGGCTGGAAAGTTTCACAGGAGCAAAAGGACTCTTGGTAGGAGGCAAGCACATAACTCCTATTAGCTTTGTAAACATCAGGGTTAGCAGCTCTGTGGTAACATTTTACATTTCATCTTCTAGATAACTGTTAGGTTGGATAATTGTCCCGTTAGTAGAGTTTAGCATTGCCAAACATGCAAAACTCACTTGGCAAAGCACATGTATACATTGGCTGATGTTTTATTTTCCTCTCTCAGTAGTGTAATGGAAGGCTTTAGAAATCATTATTTGGGATAAGAAAGGTTTTACTTGCAGCTTATACATGTATTAAAGTAGCTTAAGGTTTTTAGTGCTCCCCATCATTAGCTGAACTTACTGGGAAACATGATCTCTTTTTTTTATAATTTCTAACCAGAACTCAGGAAATAAAAGTTTGGTGGTAGGTGATTTCAGAGCTTAAATTATGAAAGTGAAGAGTTTTCTCCTTTCAGCAGCCTTTCCAAGCTTTATGACCAAGAAATTCATTTTACTTAATTTACAAAAAAAAAAAAAAAAAAAAAAAAAAAAAGAAAAAAAACCCAAACAACTTCTTGTGGAGCTGAAGGGAAAGTGAACTGTTATTTAGTATCAGCCAGAAACAATCTAAAGGTATAGGAAAAAGTTCCAGAGTTCATTTTTTAACCAGTGTTCCTGTCTTTGTTGGTATAAGTACTGTATTTATTCAACAAGCAAAAGTGAATATAGACCCTGTATTATTAATAAGATCAGCAAAACAACATTATATGAAATGTAATTAGAATAATTTTTATTATAATTAATATATGTTGTGGAGTTTGCTGAACTTTGTTTTTACTCCTAACAGTGTTTGAAATATGACATTGTAGTTCCCTTGTGTTCAAGAGGCTGGATTCTGTCCTCACATACAGATGTGTAATTTTAATGAAGTGCTGTCAAATGATGCATTTTAATTTGAAAGCTATGTCTACCCCTAATATCTTACCATCTTCATCATCAAACAGTTGATTTGTATATTTTTAAGGCATTTTTATTTCCTTTTTTAGTACAGTGGCAATTGTTTTGGATGAGTTTAGAGAAGGCAGTCCAATGTGTTTCACATAAGCAATACATTACAGGGAAGGGATGTTCACCTTTCTGCATAACAGAATGATTTTGTGCTTGCATAATTAGGAAATGGTTCTGTGTGATGTATTCAGGAGTCCTGGATCATTAATTTAAAGTTTGCTAACTGACTCAGAAGCAGCTTTAGAAAAAACAGCATGCTACTGCACACATTTAAATCTAGTACTGTACTAGTGCAGAGTGATGATACATTTAGGATACTGGGGTATATTGCTGTCCTTGTCGTTTTAATTCAGAAATTTAACATAGGAATACAGGGGAAAAAAAGGCACATTTTGGAACAAAAATTATTGAAAATTTCTCATGCAAATATTTTGACAGGCAGGTGTAATTATATGTAAAGACATGTCTCAGGGAGGGAATGCAAAAATCTTAGAAGATATGCAAGATTCATGGAGGATGCAAGAAAAATTCTGCACTGCTATGAATTAGTCTTTTTTTTCTTAAAGTATTCAAATTCACACCTTATGCAGCATTTCAAATATTTTTGAGTATATAGATTGTTGCAACTCAGATAATCAATTAACTAGTCCAGATTTTTTTATTTCTTTCTTCATTTTGAAAGGTGCTGGGCAGCATTTTGAAACCCTTAGTTTCATCAGTTGAAAATCAAGCTCCAGGTTGTTGGTCTGTTCTAATAGACATGTTTTGTGGTCAGCCTTTTCATCACTCTTGTAGACAGGATTGCTCAAATAATCCAACCATCTAGAGATACCTTACCTCTGACACTGTTCCTGGATCTAAAAGCATAATAAAGATTACAGGGATAGCAGGTGGGCTGAATTGATTTATGGTGATATGACCTTGCCAGCGTTTGCAATCCCATTGTGAGTGCTGCGATATCAATGTACAATTCCAACTCCTTTCTCTCAGAGCTGTGTGAAAACTTGTCTGGACTATGGATTTCTTTGTCGAAACTGTGGCAGCACTCCTGCCTGTCAGTATTTCAGCAAAGAAAGACCATTTCTGGCGTTCCTAGTGGTGCTGGTGTAGGCCAGCTGTACAGCGGGTGTTAAATAAATAATTGCAGAGGACAACTTCTGTTTACTTTTTACATTGCTGACCTTATAATCGGGAATGTTTTGCACGGGATAGAGCTAACTCTGTCTGACGCAGGCCAATTCCCTGAGCGCTTGATGGAGAGTCAGAGCTTCATTCAGCTGCTTTCAATCATCTTGTGGCAGAGACCCCCCACGAGCAGGTGGGGGCTGCCTTTTGGTAACCTGAGGATGAGCTGGGGGTGGGAGGTGTGTCCAAATGGGGAATGGCACCCACAAAATACCGTAGCTGAGTGCTAACCTCACCTTGTGTTTGCACTTTCCAGTAGGTTAGTAAGTCTGTAGCAAGATTATTTACAAAATTATGTTATCAAATTCATAAACATTGTGGTAGTAGAATAGAAAGAAAGAAACTTTCAAAGCTGTGCACCATGGCCCTGTGTATCTCTTGTGCCATGTATCTCACAACAGAAAAGAAATCCTCAAATCTGGGTGTCTCTCTAAAAGATGGTTTATGTACAGCTCTTCTCCAACCTTCTACCTGCATGTCTGCTTTCCCTCTGACCCAAGAACAAGCACTTCTTCTGCCTTCTTTGCTTTGGTTAGATGATAAAATATTCTGTTTCTGTTGTGGGAGGATAAACTTTGCAACCCGAAACACCCTGAAATCTGGAAATTCATAATAGACATGAATTTTGAAGATTTGGGCATTGCCAAACCTATTGGGAATACATGGGAACAACTGTTCCCTCTTATTCTGTCCCTCTCTAAGTGGATTGGAGGCTGTGGCTTCTTCATACAGCATTCATTTTTGGTAAGGTTTCCCACAGCCCCAGTGTTTCCTTGGTTTGGACTGCTGGCTTGCAATCCAGGGATGAAGCCAGCAGGCACAGGGGGCTGGTGCTGCCCTGCTCTGCAGCAGAGTCCAAAGGCTGTTGGTCTGAAGTGGCCAGAGCATTTCCAGTGCAGCTGCGCAGGGCACTCCTGGCCTTGCCTTCCCCATACCCAGCAGATCCCAGGAGCAAGTGCAGAGCTGGGGAGGGCCAGCACCCAGGGCATTGCCCAGCCAGGGTGCAGGTTCTTGGAAACAGTGTTCCAAACTTGGTCAAGACATGAGGAGGCTGAGGCAACTTCAGGGCTTGTGGCAGTGTCAAGTGAGATGGTTTCTTGGAGAGGGAGCCTGTCCCTGTGCCCAGCAGGTAGCCACCAGAGCTGGGAAGTGGCTGCAGCTGTTGGGATAAGCACACTGTGTAGGCTTGCAGCACAGTGGAATTAGTTTGCTGGGAACAGGAGTCATCTGTGGCTCCTGAGCTGATAACATTATATGCTGCTGGCTTTTCTTTTTGAGACCACTGGGCAGATCTTATTTGCATGCTTTGTAGAAGTTTTTTAAAGTGTATTGCAGCTACTTAAAGAACAAAGGGTATAACTAGCTGTAAAATGAAACAATTGTCAGGACTGTGGTAAATGCCAGAAAACACACCATGAGTCAGGACACTCCAGATGCTGGTGGCACAATACAGCCTAGGCACAGGGCCATGCCATGTCCCCCGGTGGCAATGACAGTGCGTGTGCCATTGTGGCATCCCCTGCTTGTTGAACCCCTCTCGCCACATGCACTCCTCAGCAGCTTTTTTGGGTCCTCAGGATCTCCTGGGCTGGGATTTGTGAGGCCCTCCTCGTTGTTTTGACTGTACTTGTGCCCTGACTCTCATCCATAATCAAATTTACAGCAAACTGGGTTGTAAGTGCAAGTCAGAGAGTAAGTGATGGAAACCACATGGGAAACAAAAGGCACCTCAGCTCTGAAGCTGAGCACTGGTGTCAGCCTGTGCTGGCAGGGAGTCGTGTCATTACATAATGATGCATTTATCCAAACGGTGTTTTGTGTTTTGGGAGACAGATGTGCCTTGCAGTTGCTAGTGGAAGTTAAATGTTAAATATGAAACCCATTCATTTTCTCTTAGTCATACTTTGGATTTAAGCAGATGTTTTCCTAATTTGTGGTTTTCAAATGTAGCATGCTGACAAGACATTTATCATTAACTACAGCTTCATCCATGCAGTTTAGCAAATTGGCCAATTATTAACAGTGAGGGCTGCGTGGTGGTTGATGCATAGTTCCTGCTACTTTGAAAGGCCTCAATTGAAACTCAATACATTTTTACAATATAAATTAATTGAGCTTTGGACCACATCCCTGTTGTGTGAGTGTGCTCTGCTCTCACTGTCAGAATGAACAGCCATTTGTAATCCAATGAGTAGCTGTGCTGTCTGAGCAGAGGTGGTGGAAAGTGAAGGATAACATTTTTCCAGAAGGAGCATGAAAATGATAGTTTTGTGGTGGTGCTGTGAGCTGGCGAGATGTCTCAAAGGTGTTTCCCAAAGCAAGGAACCACCATATGCCTGAAAAATTCATGTCATTTTTTCCCAGCTCTGGAATTCAAGCAGGCAATTCAGTTGTTTAATCATCCCATGTATGAGACTTTAAGGACAACACTCAGTGTACCTCTTATTTCTAGGAAGTATAAAGACCTTGATTTTCATCAGCTGGCACTGCAGAAATTTTGTCTTACATTCCAGCTGAACAGGGAAAACTCTTCAGGACAGCTTGTTTGTAGTTGCTTCTCATTCAGTTTTTTTCCTCCTCTATATTTGCATTTGCAAAACTATAGGCTTTGTTACAGAACAAGCTGCTGTGCAGATTAATAACACAAGGACTGTAAACAATTAAAATAAACGCATGTGGAATATTTTATCTTGCTTTATGCAGCCAGATGTGCTAGGTGGGAAATACCTGTGGGACTGGCTTTAAAATCCCATTTGATGTCCTCTTCTTCACACCTGCCTGCTTTGTAGGAAAGGAGAATAATGATGGTATCACAAAATCAGTCAGGACCAGTGATGTCTCAGCAGGGAGGCTGGAGGTTGCATGAAGTGCTGAAAATGGGGAAAATTGCTGATTCAGGGATGGTGTGGGAGGTCCTGTATGGCCTTTGCTTTCCCTGAGTTTGGATACACAAAATCTCTGGAAGCGGCTGTGTATCCATGCTGGGCTTTAACAGGAGGTGAGCATAGGTAGGCATGGGGTGAATTTGGCTAACCCAGATGCTGATCCTTTGCAGCGCTGCCAAGCTCCTGGAGAAGAGTCCATTCTCTGTTGGTGCCCCAAGCCCCCTGCTCCCCTCGCCGGCGAGCCTGCAGCTGGCACAGCTCCAGGCACAGCTCACGCTCCACAGGCTGAAGTTGGCTCAGACTGCTGTCACCAACAACCCGGCTGCTGCCACTGTCCTCAACCAGGTGCTCTCCAAAGTGGCCATGTCGCAGCCACTCTTCAACCAGCTGAGGCACCCCACGGTGATGAACGCCCCGCAGGGCCACGCCGCAGGCCCGCCCCAGGGGCCCGGCATGGCCGGCACGAGGTTCCCTTCTGGTGGCATTGCCTTTCCTGCCCAGAGCCCGGCCTTAGCCACCCCGGGGGGAGGTCTGGGAGCCGTCCAGGCCCAGGCGCCCAACGCAATTGTCATGAATCCCTTTGGAAGTGTCATGGCTCCAACCTCCGGCCAGCAACCCGTGGTGGTGGGTCTCAACAAGGCAGGCGCTCCCACAGCTACTGCTGCAGGGGCCTTTTATGAGTACAACAAGCAAAACGCCGTCACTGGTGCCTCTCAGGCATTCGCTTCGGAGGGGGAGCAGCCCAGCCAGCACGGCTTCCTTGCTGGTGGCACCCACGCTGCCACCTCAGCAGCAGGGCCGCGCTACGAGAGTCACTTTGGGGCTCCCGGCCAGCTGCAGCACGAGGTGGCAGCAACATTTCCTAAGGAGTCCTATGGGGCAGCAGCACAGCATGGTGCAGCACGGGCCTTCCCCAGCGACCCACACACGGGCTCCCATCCGAAAGGAGATCCCGGCCCTGTCTTGCATGGCAGCAGTACAAGCAACCAGTGGGAAAATATCCCTAATTTCCCCAGCCAAAACAAGCCTGACCTCATGCCCGGCGACAGCCTGTGGCCGTCAGCGAGTCAGCAGCAGTATGAAATAAGAAACGAGCTGTACAACCCTGAAGAGCCGACACCTGACACAAAGTTCAGCACGGCCGCCCCCCCCGCCTTCGGCCGCCTCAACCACAGCGCTCAGAGCTTCGGCAGCCCTCGCATGAGGCAGAAGGAGGAGCGCAGTGGCGGCACACCCGAACTGCCCACCCGCTCCCTGCCGCCGCACCAGCTTGGCGACCTCCGCGGCGTGGCCCCTCTCCACTTCCCCCACATCTGTGCCCTGTGCGACAAGAAGATCTTCGATCTGAAGGTGAGTGGTTTGAGGGTGTCCCTGGGCACGGTTCAGACCCTTGAACAGGCTGTCAGGTGACTGACCTGGCCACCAGCTCCTGCCACCCCTCACTGCCAGTGTCCATCACCACAGAGGTGCCCTGAGAGATGCAGAAACAAAGGGCCATAGTTTTGCTGAGGGCGTGGTATATCTGTTTCATGGCAGTTACTGGGGCTTCAAGATCCAGTTTTGTTCCACGTGCTGCCGTGAAAGACTGTGAGATTACAGCACTGATGTGAGAAACGTGAGGTCTGAGCCGAGGTCGTAGCTCACCTCATGGGCCCGGAGCAGGGCGGGGAGGAACTTGAAGCTGATCCCCCAATACTCAAGCCAGTGTTGCAACCCCACGTCTGTAGCTTCATCTGCTTCTCTTTTTCTGATCCCAAAGGCTTCCCCCTAACAGCCTTATGGAAGCAGCTTGCTTAAACAAAGCAGCACATTTTTTTGATAAACTTATTTTGACTATTCCTCTGTAGGATTTTTTCCTTCATTGTGTCTCACAGGAAAATTTAGGGCTCAAGGTCCTCAGGGACTTTGACCTGAAAGCAAGAAGCTGCTCAGCACATGTGGTACAGACTGTGCTCTCTCTCACTTCTCTGTTCATACTGCCAAGGGAGCTCCAAATTCAACCTCACCCTCAAGAAACAGCTTCCCAGTTTCCCAGGCAGTGTGTTGTAGGTCACGTTATTTAGGTCAGGTCTGGAGAAGGCCACTTAAGTGGCCACTTAAGTGGCCTTCTGAGCCCCACAGCCATCCATGGTTGTTCTGGCCTCCTGGTGAGCCCTGTTCAACAACTCCTTATGACCTTTTCTGTCACATCACAGGGCCAGCACCTAACCACAAAGACATGTGTTCTCATGCTGATGGTGGCCTGACAATAAAATTATAACAACATGTATGTAAGAAGGAAAATGGCCAGCAAATTAAATAGTACCTGATCCCTACACACTCTGGGAATTTGGGGTATTTGAATATGTTTGCTTCATGTTTATCTTTTAGTCTTTTAGCAACTGCTTGCAAAAGGTTTTGCTTTGGTTACTGCAGCTTGTGGGGCTGGGCTGAAGCAGACCCTGTCTAGGACATGCTGGGAATTTCTTTTTTTCATTAGACACTTAAAAAGTGCAGGGGGAATGCCATTGCAGTGAGTTTCAGGAGATCTGTTAGTTGGTGTTTAATGCACTGCCTCAATTGGATCATAGAAGTGTAAATAGCTAAATGTACTTTGACAAATGTTGCTGATCTAGTGAAATAATAAGCACTATTCTGGCTGCCTTGAATACTGAACATGTTCTTTATGGACATTGCAGGAATTGAGGGTGCTTAGCACCTTGCAGGTTGAGGTCTTCAGCAAGGGTGAAATAACTTCATTACTAGAAATACACTGAATTTAAAAGCTAATACAGAGAAGGTTTCCTTTTGTAAAGTAACTGATAATTTAACATTCAAATAACAAATCAGTAAATGCATTGGTCAAATGTGTGCTTGGCTCTGACATCACATGGTTTGATCTTCAGCATCTCAATATTGTTTTTAGAATAAGGTAAATTGAATGGAAGAATAATCTTTTGTAAATTTGTCTTAGGATTTTTCCTGTGTTCATTGTCTCTGTTTCAACATAGGACTGGGATCAGCACATTAAGGGAAGTCTTCACATCCAAAAATGTATGGCTTTTTCAGATAAGTAAGTATTATTTTAAAGTGAATTCTTCAAACTGAATTGCTAAAAGAGTATCCCTTACTTCAGTGGTTTTCCCCTGGGAATTTACTGCCTAACAATGAAGTTTTAATATTTTGGACACATCATGCATGTTCCTAAAGTCCTTTTCTTTCTTTTCCAGCACTGGTATCCGGTGTATGTTAAGCTCAGCAGATGGAACATTGCATTTATCACCAAATAATGCAGCAGTTTTCAATCCATCTAATATCGAAGGTGAATGGTTGTATGTGCAATAGTTAAAGCCACTTTTCTTAATTGAAAGGGAAATCAGTCTCTGAGGAGAACTGCGTTTTTAAAATGAAATGTGATAAAAGTTTCCAAGGAAAAATTTTGAGAAGTTGTGCACAAAAAAGGATGAAAGCCAATACTGTGCCCTTTGAAATATGAATTTATTTTTCTTTCAAACAATAACTTGTTTTCATAGTACAACAAAACAATGTATAATTTGGTGTCGAGACTATGAAATTATATACTATGTAACTGGGGCATTGCTTACTGAGCACGTTAATGCAATTAATATGAGCCAAGATTTTAATGAAATGTGTGTTATCCATTATTTAGATTATCCACCAAATGTTGGCGCATCTTTTATCGCTACACCAGCAAGATCCTTTGGCCAGCCAGGTCCTACATTTTCTTCTCCTCCATCAGGGGTAAGAGTCAGTACCTAAGCAAATTGATGTCTGTGTTGAGATTCTTGTAGAAGCACTTAGGCTTACTGGAATTAAAACCCTGAAGGCTTTCCTTTTGACATTAGCCTGAATATTCACTCTGTTATTTCAACTTCCCTGCAGTTCTTTTATGCTTTTGATTTTGACCAAATATGAACTTGGTTGTAGTTTTTGTTTTGCTTTGGTTTTTTTCCAGTTCTAACAGTTGTTTGTTTGTCTGAATAATTTGGGGAGGTGGGTAAATAGGTTTGTGTGTGTGTTTTCCATTCACTTTTTTCTCCTATTGTCTGAGTCTTTTTGACCCAGGAAGGTCAGCTTCAGCTTGGAATGAAGATTTGGATTAGTTTTGAGTTACCTTCAATATTGAGCCCGTCAAGCAACTTTCTGTCTCTCTGGTTATTTGTAGCAATTTCTCTCTGCCTCTCTCACACTGAGGTCCTTCTCCCAGATAGCAACAGTGGCAAAGACATTGGCTGCAGCTTCACTGTTATTCTCCTGGAGGTCCCAGATCAGTTCATTTACTGGACTAACTTTTCCTTAGTTTATTTTAGTGCAGTATTTATATCCTCTGCTGTCACTAGTAGCCTTTCAGCAAGTTTGTTTTGATGTGGAGCCTTCCATGGTTTAGGTTTATTAGTCCCTGCCCTGCATTCAACACAGGTCCCCAGTTATATTGCTCTAATGCACACTTGAATTCCTAGCTCTATAATAAAAAAAAGCCAGAAAAAAGAACCAACATTAAAAGGAGATCTTACACTGACAAAGCAGAAACATTTCAAAAGGGAAAAAAAAGGCAAATAAAAGCAAACCATATTCATAATGAAAATACAAAGTTGTTAAGGTTAAAATGAAACTCATCACATATCAGAAGGCTGCAACTAGAGCTGGACACACCAAAGACTTATGTTAGGGCGTTCATGGAATAGCAGCAGTAATCCAGGGGTTCAGCTTTTCACCTTGTTAACTTTTATGTATATATCTCTCCTGATGTGGTCTCAGATACTGAAAAGCCAGGCTGAGTTGTGTCCCTGTGGCACTCCAGTTCACATCAGGCACTGCTTGCAGAAAGTTCACCCAGATTTCCTTAATCCAACCGATTTTCTACAGTGCAGTTTTACTGTGCAAGAGGTTATTTGAAGGGGTTTCAGCTTCTGCCTGTCACAGACACTGTGAGTGCAGGCCAGCAAAGAGCAGAGCTGCTCATGACAGCTGCCTCCAAGGTCAGAGGTGGACTAGTAGTGGGTGCAGAGGAATGTTCCTTTTCATCATGTCTGTCAACTTCGCAACAAATGAAATCACTGCTAATACCAGTGTCATTTCTCTTTAGAATCTGTCACTATTTATCATTTAAGCTGCCTGAAGAAGTCCTCCTTCTGAATGACCTGCAGTATTTTGAGACATAAAAGAAACCATAACTTTGATTTTCCTGGATGCTGTAAATCCCTTTTTTCTTCAGAAGCCTATTGGATGAACAGGGAGCTATATTAGAGGTGTTAAGACTGGGTTTGCCAGCTGTCATTCACTCTGCAACCCAGGTGGCTTATAATTTATTACACCTTTGCATGGTAGTATTCACTTTCAGCTAAGCTGCTGCCATTTACCTGAGCAGTAGGAGATTACACTTGACCCTGCATGTAATCATAAACAAAGTGTTCAGATTTCTGGAAGAGCTTGCTCTGTGCTGTCCGTCTGCAAATAACTCTATCCCTCTGTAAAAGGCAAGTGCTACCAGTCTTGGGTGTGGTGAGCCATTAGCACTGGAGGGATGAGATTGGCAGTTTCTTTCTATCTTTGGAAAAAATCTCATGTGAAGCTCGAGAAAGGGATGAAGAATTTGAAAAGCAAGAAACAACAACAAATGTAAGAAAACAGTTGTAATAAAAAATCACCAAATTGAATGGGTGAAATAATATTGTAAATAATATGAGGTGCATTTTGCTGTTGAACATAAATTTTTTTAGACTTGTTTTTTTTTTAATACCAATGCAGCTGCATTGGTAACCCCTGGTAGACACTGGTTTCCAAGAAAGTTAACTTTGAATCTTACTGAAAATTACATTCAACACCTGGCATGCAACAGCTCCTCTAACTTCCTGATTGTAGATATGGAAAGTGTATATTCCTTTTCAAGCCATGATTTACAGCTCTGGTTAATGAATGGATCCAGTTTAACTGCAATCAGCTGACAAGATTATTGCTTGGTACAGCCTGTTGACTTCTGGCATGAGTATGTGACCACTTCTTAATCAAGAACTGCAGCAGGTTTATGGCATAGCATTTTAATTTAAGCCATTGCCAATTGTAGGGAAGTAGCCATGTCTTACAGTTTGATTTAATGTACTGAGGGCTGTGTGTGGGAACATGGGCTCTGGAGCCAAGGCAATGAGGAGCTGAGCCTTTCTAGTCCAATAGACTCTTACATGCCATCTTTTAACAGATCTAACGAAACAAACAGAAGGTGACTGGTGACCTGGGGTGTTCTTACACTGGGACTGCATTTGATGTTTCCTTTTCCTTTTCCTCTAGATGTAGTAGTGTTCTTCTGTTTTGTGCTACATGCTGCCTTGCCAGATGGGTGCAGACATCACTACCTTTTCTGTTCAATTGGAGTTGAATTGCTTCATCTTTTTTTCAGGATCAGGTCTTTGTTATTTTTCTGCCAGAATAAAAACCTTACTTCTGGACTTTTGCACTTCTTTGACTTATCTTATGCACCTGGGTGGGCTCTGTGAGATGCAAGCTCAGTAGCAGATCACTGTGTAATGCAGGGTTCTAATGCAGCAAAAATACACAAATGGTTAAGTGGTGAAGTCTGGAGGGAAGGATACGATGGAGGTGTAAATAAGATAACATTAGCTCTGTAACTTGTGAACTTACTGACAAGCCAAACATTTGTGATGGCTCTGGTGAACTTGATCCCACAAGATTACATGATTTGCATCTTCCCTTGAATGGCACAACTTTAACTGAAGGTAGAGTTACTTCTTCAGTAAAATCCTAATGCAGAGGTCATAAACATGGAGGTAGTCTGGAAAGATTTAATCCTGTGTGAGTGACGTTTGTTTGTCATTAGTTATGGTAAATTAACATTCTCTCTGGCTGTACCCTGATGCCTTTTGCACAGGGAGTGTAGAGCCTGCTTTCCATGCCAGGGGAGATGGGCAGCTCTTTCGGAACTGCCCCAGCACTCCAAAATAGACTTCCACCCTTGGGAAGTGATCACCACTCCAGTGCTCTGTGCCTGTGCCAGCCCAGTTTGGGAGCTCTGCCTCTCTGCATGTCCAGGGCTCATTATGCCCCCAGGGGGGAGTCCTTCCTCCTGAGTGTTGTTGCAATGAGAGGGAAAAGTAGCAGGTTTTCTAACCCCAGGTACAGCTGTGTGTCCTTTCACAAGTCAAGTGAGATCACTTCTACCCCTGGCCCAGTCTGTTCCATGAAGAAGGATTTAAATTTAGTCCCTGCTATCCTGAATACCCATGTAGTCACATAAACTGATTTCCAATATCCACAGCAAGGACTCCAGTGAGCAGTTAGTTTTTGCAGGAATATTGTTGATCCTGTTTGAAGGACAGTCTTCCATCTAGAAATCCTCTCTGGACTTTACAAAGTCTAGGGATGGAGACTCCATTGCAGCCTGCACTGCAGCTAAACATTTTCCTTTCCATTTGTGCTTCTAAACCAGGATGTTAAAATTCAACACTTAAAAGAATATTTTTTCTTAGTAGCAGGTACACAGAGAAGAGCATTTAATTTTTTGCAGAAATGTAAGATGTGGAGAGACTATCTAACATAAAAACATTGGTTTGAGTTGGGTTTTTTTTCCCCAGTTTCCCCAGAGGAAATCTACACTGGGTCGAGTTGTTCACATTTGCAACCTCCCCGAGGGAAGCTGCACAGAGAATGATGTCATTAACCTGGGCCTCCCGTTTGGAAAGGTCACCAACTATATCCTCATGAAATCTACTAATCAGGTACTGTACATTTGGGGATACCAGTGTTGACATCTGTTGACATAAAGACATAAAGATATGAAGACATAATCATGAAGACAGAGTCCTTGGGAGAAATCTCTTATTTAGTAATAGAAACTTAAATATATGAAGCTTGCTCTCAAAGTGAAAAAAAAAGTTGGTGGTCACTGAATGAGATGAGGATGTAAACATGACCACATCTAAATAAGTTCTCGTTTAAAAATCCTGGCAATCTCAATGAAAAAGTGTTGTGAAACTGTACTTTTACTATTTTTTTTAAGTGAATTACTTCCTGCCTTCTCTCAGCCATTTGTTAGGGTTACTTTCAGACTTCTCTTGTTCTTTATAGTAGCTTAAGTCTACCCTAAGTATCTTAAGTGTACCAGTGGTGTAAGTTGGTAAGAATAGAATATCTTCTCTAACATTCCTGCAGCAGACAAAATGGATGGATGTAGAATCCATGCCAGTGGAAAATGTTTGAGATTATAATGTTTAAAAACCACAGAATCATAGAATGATTTGGGTTGGAAGGGACCTTAAAGACCATCTAGTTGTAACCCCCTGCCATGGGCAGGGACACCTCCCACTAGAACAGGTTGCTCAGAGCCCCATCCAGCCTGGCCTTGAACACTGCCAGGCAAGGAAGATTAGATACCAGTCATTTAGTTTTTAACTGAACCAGCTTCTAAGGTGACATATTGGCTTCAATAGCTGGTTTAAAACCATTATTTGGAGTTAAAGAAAGAGTGACAAATGGACTGAGTATTATTATTTCTCCTTCAGGCCTGGAAAGCTACCCAGTTTTGTACTATCAAGACATTTTGCATGAGAAGCATCCAGAGAAAATTTATCGTGCTGCCTTTTCTCTCTTTTACTTTGTATTCCTTATTTTGTAATAGATCATAAAGTTCTCTCCATTTGTGCTAGGCCTTTCTGGAAATGGCTTACAGTGAAGCAGCCCAAGCCATGGTACAGTACTACAAAGAAAAACCTGCTATGATAAATGATGACAAGTTACTTATTAGGATGTCTAAAAGATACAAGGAATTGCAGTTGAAGGTAAGATGGTCATTCTTGATTAAATTATATGAGTTTCCATGGCACATCTGGAGAATACATTTTAAAAGATTCTTGCTGATTTCTAATTAATGCTTTAATATGATGGAAAAAGAAATAAAGATAAATTAAGGAATGTATAAAATTGATCTTTTTATACTTAGCTGCTTGCTCTTATTCTAAATTGTAACTCTTGGAAAAGACCGCATTTTCTCTAATCCTTTGATACCATTATTTCAAAAATCCCTTCTGAGCTTCCTTGTGAGCAGGCTCCCTACATTGCTTGGTCTAACAAAGGTCTAAAACACAGTCACGTGTCAGATACAACGTCAGCAAAAATAAGATGGTTCTATCCTTTTAGTTGGGCATTCAGCCCAGAACAATGCTTTTTTCACTGCTTCCATGCTTGAGCCATAGCATAGTCTTGACACCAAGCAGTGGTAACAGGACTAAACAGCATGCTGATTTCTTTTTATTTCTTATGAATGACCTAAGTTATAAAGCAAGATTTTTTTTTTCCTTTAACATAGAGTCAAATATTCTTTAGACTTTCTGTAGAGTATGTGACACTTCTGTTGTGGACACTTGAGTGATGTCCAGAGATCACTGCTCTTGTGAAAGTATTTATAGAGGCTTATATACTGCCATGTAATGCTAAGAGAGTAATTTTATTTCATGGTGACTTGGACCAGAACTGGCAATGCAGAGCTTAAAAGCTCCGTATTGTATTACCTAACACAGCACAAAGTTATTTTATAGAACAGTTCTGTAATGTTCCAATTTAATGTTAAGAGTCCCTTATGAGCCTTGGGGAAAAAAAAATAAAGGAACTCGGATGGTTTGACTTGACCTTCAGAAAAGCCTCTTTCTCTCCTGTATGAGTATACTAGTTTAAGGAGACTTAAAATGAGTTTCCAAAATTCATAAATCAGGGCAGACTTTCCTAATATGGTACAGGGAGGGGTTCAGATGTTAGGTGGTGGAGATTGTGCATCTTGACAGAGAGGCAGGAGTTACCCAGGAGAATGTGATATTTTGCCTAGATTCCAGGAAGATTTTTCTGCTTTTCCAGAGACAATTTTTCAGGTAATGGAATTATTTTGCTTTGCAAAAGAAAGAAAGCAAATAAAAATACAAAGAGGGAAATACACATGAGCTATGTACTGCTACAAACTGCTGAGTTCCTGCATGATTATGTTGCTCATCTCTGTGTGCTCCAAGTGTTTGAAGAATTGCGAGCAGTCTGGCCTGTGTAGGGCATCCTACCTAGGAGTAATCAACACCCCAGTATACATCTTGCACTTAGCTTGTCTGAAGCTCTCCTTGTCTAAACATAGTCCTTTAGAGCTATACTTCAGAATGAATAACTCTGAGATCAAGAGAATGCAGTTCATACCTAGAGGATCAGAGATAGGCTGCTATACATATTTGATTCTGTATCAGAAAAATTGTCTGGTTTGTTTCCCCCTAGATCCAGTTCCTAGAAAATGCTCTGTAGTGATTGTGTAACAAGGTTTGAAAACAAGCTAGTTTTCAAAGCCTGTCAAATGTGTGGAGAGAGTGCTACAACGTAATGGAGCAAATTTTCCGTTTGTCTCATTTTACTGCTTTGATCGTGCTGTTGAGAAGCCAACTGCAAAAGAGGGTGTAACTACAACATTGAAACTAAATATTTCTAGTTAGAGTACTATTGAATGAAGCATGGATACTGTTTCTTGAAGGACAAATCACCTGTATCAGCTTGGAGAGTAGAGCAGCATGCTAAACAGTGTCTTTGTTTTTATTAGAAACCAGGTAAGAATGTAGCTGCTATAATCCAGGACATCCACTCACAAAGGGAGAGGGACCTGCTGCGTGAAGTAGACAGGTAAAGTTTCTCCAAGGTTTGGAATTGGAAGTCTGTAAACCTACAGGTAGAAGGAGCATTATCTGCATGCTTCCCTCTCATATTTAATTTGCTTTCTTAATTTGGATTTCACTTATAAAATAGTATATATTTTTATATAGTTCAATAATTGATACAGGGCCTGTATAATGAGATCCGATTGAAACTGTGCATGTTATGAAAATAATTCTTTCCTACTGATTATGTCTCAGAAAATATGTCTGGCATGTGAAGAGCATAAAAATGAAACTGTTCCACTCTCCTCCTCCCTGTTGAGTGAAAAGCATGAATGCTGGGGGTGCTTTGAGACCAAGTGGGAAGGAGGCAGTTCAGATTAAAATGTATTTGGGTACATTTCTGATCTCTCTGACTTCTGGAACTTTCAGCAAAATTGGAGAAGAATCACAGTCCTAAAACATCTCTTTTAAACAGGTGGTCTTTGTCACTTTTGTGTCAGAGATGCCCTAGCTAAGTGAGTATTAAGGGTATACACATTAGGGTCATTGTAGAGGTATTAACATATTATAAGCTTTTAATGCTAAACTCCTATGAGATGCTTTTAAGAATGAATGAGTATATTCTTGACAGTTCTGCAGGGATTTAGTTAAGCTCTGTGGCTATGACACTGCCTTTTCTCCTGTTCACTGTTTGCAGCTGTGCAGTGCATGTCTGTGAAAGGCCTGGGGTCTCAGGTTCGCAGTCCCCAGGGCAGTCCCCATGAGCTTCCAGTGTACAAGAATTGGTAGACAGCAGTGGGTCAGCCAGTTACAGCTGCCTTTTCCCCCTGCAGCAGGTATGGCACTGAGAGGCCCCGCTCCCGCAGCCCCATCAGCCGCTCGCTGTCACCTCGGTCCCACACGCCCAGCTTCACTTCCTGCAGTTCACCACACAGCCCGGTGGGGACCAGCAGGACCGACTGGGGAAATGGGAGAGAGGCGTGGGATCAGTCCCCCTATTCTCGACGGGAAGAGGAAAGAGATAGCAGAGAATGGCGAGAGAATGGGGACGAGAAGAGGGACAGGACTGACACGTGGGTACACGAGAGGAAACATTATTCCCGACAACTGGACAAGTTTGATTTGGATGAACGGCTTGAAGGAGGCAGAGGACACCGAGAAAAATACTTTAAGACTGGTTCCCCTGGATCCCTTCACCCTTTATCTGGCTACAAGAACAGGGAAGATGACTATTACCGAAAATCCTCTAAGTCAAAATCTGACAAGTTTCAGAGGCAGCTGCAGGATTTACCTGGGAGATCTAAGAGAAAGGAAGAGGCAAAGTTAAGGGAACGCAGGCATTCTTACAGTGAGGACACTGCCAGGGAGGAGGCAGCTGAACAGAAGCACAGCAAAGCATCTGAGGGCTCCAGGCAAAAACAAAGTGATAAGAATAAGGTGAAGAAAGCTGAAAAAGACCAAGAAGAGGCTACTGCTGAAGGCGGTGATGTGAAGGAAACCAAACCTTCTGAGAATGAGGTAAATAGAGATCTAAAGGTATATGTAAGAAGAAGTGTAAGTGCTGACATAATGTATTTTCTGAAATATTGTAGAGAATTTGTTGTGGGTGTGATGCCAGCAATATGAAATGTTTTTCCATTATAAAATTGGGGAATGTAGTCATGGAATAAGTCTTGGGAGGTCATCTTGTCCATGTTTTTGCCCAGACCATGCAGATCTATTACACTGTTGTGGTGTTGGGTATATGGACATTATCATTCTGTGTCTAGCATAGAACCTTTGGGTTACAAATGAGGGGATAGGGTCAGACAGTTGAAAATGAAACTAAGTGACAGTCTATTTGCATGCAGGTTGTATGTGAAGAGGCAATTGTCCTCCTGCTAACTCTGTGAGGAATGCCCCATAGCTACTCTTTCTGCATCCATCACCTGCTTCCACTGCCAGGAGGAGGATTGAGTTATCTGGAAATTAAGTGATACTTTACAGAAATGCATAGTATTTATAGAGAGAAGTGGTTGCTATACTATTAAAATGGGGAATGAACTTTTAATGAGAAACACTTCTTTCTGGATAATTCAACAGAGCAATTGTTTCTATTAATCATGTGTCCCTCCCCTCAGCTGTGGCAGGGATAATTCACACCACTCCCTTCAATGTTCTGGCAGAAATCTCTTCCCATGACAGAAACCACTGAATCAGCTCACCTATAAAATTATGCAATCTCTGGAGAAATACTTCCAGAGGTAAAGTGGCAATGTTTGTGGGTTTGATTCTCCACTGGGAAGAAGTAGGAGGGGGAGCACATCCAGATGCCTCATTTGCTCTGTCTCAGTACAGCCCATAGTCACATCGCCACCCCTTGGGGATCTGGTTACTGGCTCTTGGCCACCTTGCCACCCCTGGAGTCCCCCAAGGAAGCTGCTGCCATCCACCCCTGGGCCTGTTGGCACAGGAGGCTGCAGAGGTGCTTGGCTGACCAGGGCTCCATCTCTTGCTTGTGCCTTTGTGCTGCCGGGGCCATTGGCAGTTGTTTCCAGTTGACCTTCTTCTCATATGAGGCTAGGTTGGTGGAATTTCCTAGATTTGTAACTCACTAGTCTGTAATCAGCAGCAGCACTGCCTCATGCCATAGATAAGCATGTTTGTACCACCTTTTATCATCTTTCTCCTTTGGCTGGTATTTTACTATGATATGTGGTTCCTCGGGAGGAGACATCCAAGAACAATGTCAGACAGCATCCTAAATCACACTCCTCTGCATGTTTTCCAAGTTGTTTTACAGTGGCTTTGCTAAAGACATACCTCTCTGGGGACTATTGCTAGGAATTTATTTTAAAATTAAGAAATAGTTTTGTATGTTTTGAACTCACTTTTGCTCTGTCCCTCTTTTATTAAATACAAGGTAGTACTGTGGTTTTGTTCTTCCCAAGTATGAACTGTACAACCAATTCCATTTTCAACTGATCCTATGTCAATAAACAATACAGTCGAGGTCTTCTGCAGAGTTTTAACACTGCTGCTCTCCTTACCACATCTGAGCCAACATAACAAATGTGGGTAGAGAACAGAAGAGTGGAGGCTGGAAATTTTAATGAATTGACATTCTCCCCCACCTGTCTTTCAGCCAATTCTGTGATATAAATTACACCTCTAATTTAGTTTAAAATTATTTTTCTTAATTCTTTTTTGTACAGCTCTGCTAATGGAATTTATTGTTGGGTCTTTTCCCACAGCCTAGTTGATTTGCATAAACTTTAGAAATAAAGAATGTGACCTTGCGAGTGACTTTGCTTCTCTAAACCCAGAATAGAAACATACTAGAGCACCACTGTGTGTTGCTATACGCGTATATGTATTTATTTTAGCTTGAAAAAGAGGAGCAAGTTCCAGTGAAGAACTCACCTTCAGATAATAAACAAGGCAAAGAATCGGGAGAGATTCTGGAAAACACAAGGAAAGAGAAGGTTGGTGACACATTGTTGGTGTAGTTTCTTTGAGAAAATGATTGAAACCTCAGGTTTGGTAGCACGTTCTCTCAAATGAAATATTAACCCCTCATGAAAAACCACGTAAAGGGGTTGAAGAAGGAGGTTGTCTAAATTAACTTGCCTTATCTTGACCTCTGCTTTAAGGGACAGCTTTTCCTGAAGTCTCCAGAACTCTTTTTATAGTTACTCTTTGCTCATGTACATTGCTTCACATACATAGTGCTTGGCAGTGGCAGCTGTAAGGAATGTATGCCCAAGTGAACTGGGCAACTCTGCAAACAATGCCCAAAAATAGGAGATGTGGTCAGTTAGTGGGGAAAGAGGGGACTGTGATGAATACTTTTTAGAACATTGGCCTTTTGAACTATAGATAGCAGTCTCCTGATTGTTTCTGGTTTTAATTAAATAATGCCTTTACAGCACCCCTACTGCTGCATTGCAATCAGGGACAGCAATGTCCCTGGAATTCCTCCAGCTTCATATCTGTAGGGTCATGGGTTGATGGTCAAATATGGAAGATATTGATATCTGTTGCTGCAGAAAACTGATCTCCTGGCAAGAGCAGTGCCAGCTCACAGAGTTTTCATGCTGTTTTAGGATTCTAGGAGGGAAAGTGTGGGAATTGCCAAACAGGAGGAGAATACAGATTATGAATAGATTATGTGTACACAAGGAGTCTGGGAGTTGAAATCTAAGATGCAAGTGTGCCTTAAAAGTAAGATATAGCTTTTAATTCTAAAACTTCTCAAGTCCAGTATTGGTGCCTGAGTCTTGTAAGTCTGTAACTGCATGTATGAGGTATTTCAGAATATGTGCCTTGGGGTATAACTGTAAACCTGCTTTTTCCTAAGGTTTAGGCCAGTGGCACCCAGCACAGTCCCTGGCAGAGGGATCTTGCTGGTGGAAGGAAATGACTGTGGAAGGAAGCAATGTTTTCTCAGTCACCATGTGAATTTAAAGGACCTGGTCCAGGAAGTGAAAGCCACAGTGGCTCGAATGGGGTTCAGTATACTTTCATTGCACTGAGAAGAAGGCAGAGGAAGGGGATCACATAGTAGCATCAATTGCATAACAAAGTGTAACACATTGTGCCTTGCTCTACTGCTTACAGAAAAGCAAGAAGCAGGGGACTGGAGAGACTGCAATCCCCAAGGCAGTTACAGAATCTTCACAAAGAGAAGTTTATGTGATAATTCAATAGAGATTTTTTGTCCTTGTGCATAAGGTTTAAAATCACAACACCAAGGCATATCACTCTTTAAAACTAAAACACAAGAGGAGTTAGGCATGGCCATATCAAGGCTCTTCCTGCTTTCAAGGACCACTTTTTAACAGTCATTACCTATAATCTCTCAAATGTTTTACATCTGTGACAGGACCGAGACTGGGAGAGTGGAAGTGAAATAGAAGGTGAGACCTGGTATCCTGCTAACATGGAGGAATTAGTGACAGTAGATGAAGTGGGAGAAGATGATTTAATTATGGAGCCTGATATAACTGAGCTTGAAGAAATAGTCCCAGTTGATCAAAAAAATAAAGCTGCTTCAGAAATGTGTCCCTGTATGTCAACCATGTTAGAACTGAAAAACAATCACAGCCACTTAACCAGGAGTGAAGACAAATTTGCCCATAAAGCTTTAGAAACAAACTTCAGAACAGCAAAGGGCAGTGAAGCTTCTAGTGGCTGTCAGGAAGATGATGAGGATGATGATAATGATGATGCTGTAACTGAAGCATCAAGCCTAATTCTGGACCCTGAACAGAAGCCAGAGGAATTGAAAGAAGACCAATCTGCTAAGGAGTCTGATTGCCAGCAGAAGGAAGGAAAAATTGATAAGAGCTCTGACACTCGTTTAGAGCCTGAAGATCACCATATACCTTCTGTTCATCTGAAAGAGGAGACTCTCCAGCTCTCTGATACATTTATAGATGATTACAAACAGATGGGATCACAAGGAGCTGAGAGCAGAGAAGTTACGGAAACGCTCATTAAAAACGCTAGTGAAGAAACAAGACATGGAAGCCA
Source organism: Peucedramus taeniatus (assembly GCA_013400575.1). Classification (NCBI taxonomy): domain Eukaryota; kingdom Metazoa; phylum Chordata; class Aves; order Passeriformes; family Fringillidae; genus Peucedramus; species Peucedramus taeniatus. The sequence goes on from WBNO01009357.1 coordinate 41,945, forward strand.
AGAGTGTCCAGAGGCCAAGGGTAACTACTGCTTTTTTTCCCTTCAGCCTGCAGAGAGCCTTGCATGTTTTCTCTGAGGGTAGACTGAAATTTATTGCTAATGAGAATAAGTGTCGTTAATAGTATCAAGGCTTGTCCTTGGAGCAGCTTAGTAAAAGAACCCCAGTGCCTTTGGCCAAGCTAAACCATTAGAGCCTCTTAGATGAATAGTGTAAAGGAAATATGATAAGCAGCTTGCAAGCTTTCTGAAAGGCATAAGCTGCTATAATTGTCATGTCAAGGTTCACATGAGTTTAGCTGAAGTCTTTCAGTGCCTTGCTAAATTTATTTTGAATTGTCAATGAAATGAATGACAGTCTCTGAAGGTCAGCAGAAAAGTATCTGTAATGTCTGGCTGGCTCCTGGACAAGGTGGGTATTCTTACACACTGTACTGAAGCATTATTAACATGGATATCATACATAGATTGTTACTTCTCAGTCCCTGTTCATGCAAATATATGCCTTTTTCCAGGACTTGCCTTATGTCCTGTTATCTACTGCATGCTGCCTTTAATATAATGATAGGATGTGCTGTGAGATAATGTCAATAAATGTAATCATAGCTACCTATTTATATTTTAACTGTCAGGAAAAAAGGGATCTTGAGGGTCTGAAAGTCAGTTCAGTTCCTTGTCAAATGATACTTGAAAAAATGGGCTGTGCATAGTGAGATGAAGTGAAAAACAACATTGAATATGTTGGTCAGAAATGCTCTTTTTTTATTGCTGCCAGAGCCCATGTGATGGACAAGGGCTTTTGAAACGATGGAAGATTTTTGAGGGTGCAATGCTGGAAACATTTAATGTGAACATCTGATTTTGAGCTAACTTCTTCCTCCAGGACAGATTTGAAACTCATTGGTTTTTAATACTTACCTGATTGGCCTGAAGACACCTTGCCAGACTTTGCATGTTTGGAGATAACATTGCCATGGGACTGGGCAGGGCAAAGTTGGCTCTCCTGGGCTTCCTGGGCAGCCAGCTGATGAAAGAGTTGGGTGTCTCAAGAGCATATTTACTAGTGTTTCCAGCATCTCAGCTTCCAGCTTGTCAGCAGGGAGCCTGGAAGCTCCAGGGCCTCTCATGCTTCCCAGGTTTCTGACATGGACTTGTTATCTGGGATCTGCAGTCCAAGGCTCTAGGCCCTCTACAAATGCAGCTGCCAGCTCAGAAGTACAGAAATCAACTTAAGTGGGACTTAAGTTGCTGCAAAGGCCCTGGGTGTCTTAAGAAAAGCTTACCAGCTTCCTGGGGGTTTTCCAGGTTCTCTGCTGCAGTATTGGAATCCTGGGGTAGGTTTAAAGTTAATTTGAAAGCCAACCAGTGAGGATTTTATATTATTTTATTTTAAATCATGCAATAGAGATATTTAAAAGTGAAGGAAAATTCATTTTCATAGCCAGAAACTGCAGATCTTTGAACTACAGACTTGAAAGACAGGAAGGGTTTGGTTTGGGCAAAATGTGTTTGTTTTATAAGAAAATAGATCCCTTATTTAGGCAAAATTTGCAATGCAATAGAAATTTTGTCAGGGCAAATGAGGTAGTTCTTTGATGTAAGGACTGAAGAAGAGGAATCAGACCAGTTTATCTGTAATTTTGTAGCTCTGTGGTAGCAAATTCCTCTTATTTTTAAATAAAATTAATTCATATGATAGAAATCATGGGAAGGGACAGCATCTGTTCTTTTGACTGGCTATATCTGCCTCAGCAAATCAGCCCAGTGTTTCCACATCTTGAATCTCCTGCTGTGTCAGTCAGCAGGGACCAACCATCCCATCCCTACTATTCAGAAACCAAAATCTTTTAGTGGCTGGGAGCCATTAAGCAGGGACCATCCCTTGGAGAGGTGAGGATGGGAGAAGAGTGGCTCCAGGGAGAAGATGCCAAGGATGCTGCAGGGATCCTACAAAAGGCAGGTTTGGAGAATTGTATTCATCACATCCTGCTGCCCCCATCATCTCAGCAGCCCCTGTGTCAGCCCAGCTGCAGCACTGATCATGCAGTAATATGTGTGGTTACAAAGCTGCAGTCAGGCCGTGCTTCTGCCACAGGTCTGTAATGTTATAGCTTTATTATAGATTAAAATACAAAAACCCCTCAAAACATAGCAATAAATTAGAAATAGAAAAATGGTCTACTGGGAGAAATCAGAGTGACTGCACACCATAGTACAGCTGGTGGAGTTGCATTAAACCGGTCTCTGATTGGAATGGAAAAGCATTTTTTCCCTAAATTTACTTCATTTATAGATCCACCCAGAAAGTGTTCCCAAGAAGCTTACAAATGTCTCTTTAATAAACTGTGTTCATTCAATGCATTTATTCATTTGTTAAGCAAATTCTAGGTACTTGGAAATGAGATCTCTGGAATACCCGGAGGTAGAGTCTAAACAAAGGCCCTCTGCACCAGGCTGGGAACAAGAGGACGTCTTCACCGAGCTCAGCATTCCCCTGGGTACGTTGGGCCGCCCACTGCAATACCCAGGGCTTACAACAAGATGTCACTTTAAGGCTACTTGCTATATTTATTTTTCAGAACAGATGTGAGGAGAGAAGGAACAGAGTATATGACAGACGGGTAGCTGTTGAAAGAAACAGCCTTTTGATTCTAGATCATTGCTAATTCATTCCAAATGAATGGCAAAAGGCAGCTGATGAGATGAAATAAGTTCCCTTGGACTATATATGAAATACATATGAAAAATACTTTGTAATTTAAAAGTCTTTGTCATAAAGTATAAGCAAAAGTATTGGCTTTACTGTGTAAATACTGATTATGAGCAAAACACCTGGAAGAAGTACATCCTCAAAAGCAATCTGTGTAACTTAAACATGAATTTACTGCTAAAAAGTATTATTGCTTTTCTAGCCCTTGAGGTTACAGAGTGAAGTTTCCCGTCAATATTATGAGGATATAGATTTTAAAGCATGTATATCTAAGAGAGAAGAGAAAATGTGTGTTTTCAATGCACAAGATTTTAAAGTGCAGCTCAGTATTGCAAAATTAGGGAAGTCAGAGAAGTGAATCCAGGATTCAGTCTTCCTATTCCTAATATTTAACTAAATAGCAATTTTTTCTTTGAAAACAAGTTTATTATGGAAGGGATAGGATTTAAGCTGACACTTTAATGTAATTCAGAATTTCTCAACAGGTGTGGAATTTGTGGTGCCTAGAACTGGGTTTTACTGCAAGCTCTGTGGACTCTTCTATACAAATGAAGAGACAGCAAAGACAAGTCACTGCAGGAGTACTGTTCACTACAAAAATCTCCAGGTAAAAACACACCTGAAGCTACCTAACAACAAGCTTATGGAGTGGTTTTTGTGTAAGGTAGATGATGCGATAAAAAATTAGCTTTTAGTCTGTGGATAGAATTCAGATGAAGTGAAATTCAGGTAAACAAACTTTTCAGTAGTTCCAATAATTAACATGCTAATTTCTCACTCTCAGGTCCTTGAAATCAACTTCTGGATCATAGGTAAAATGAGGCCAGGTGATAATTCGATCTTCTCATCTACATTTGGTCCTTGTCACTAGCACAGCAAGCAACTCAGATCTTTAATTCCCTGTTTCAGAGGGTCCCAGATGTTTCTGTCACTGGGAGTGACCCCAGCAGTAGCAGCATTTAGTACATCTTAATGCCAGGAGCATTAAACATGGCATTTGTCTGCTGTAGTCAGACCCATTTCTGTGTTGGTGTGGGTTTCTCAGCGTGTTTCAGCTCGCAGCTCTCTGTGACACGCGGGCTCTGTGAGGAATTTCCTGTGACCCACTGAAATCCCCTCCCTGTGTGCAGAGCACCACATCAGGATATGCAGGAGCATGTCAGTGCTTGTTGCTCCATAAGAATGTAACAAAAACATGTCAGCAGTTGACAACAGCACAGGGAGACCATGTATGCCTGCAGTTCAATCAAACCTGCCTTTGAGATGCATCATCAATAGAATCAGTCACAACAGCCTGAGCATTACCTGTCCCATGCTCAGGGCTCCTCAGAGGAGATGGCCTTGGCTCCCACCCTTAGTCCCTGCCCATGAGCAGGGTGTGTACACTACACACGCACTTGTGCTGGCATTCTCATACTCTTAGCAAAAGTCATGGCAGAGCAAAGCAGAGCTGCTCTTCCTTTCTCTGTTTCTTCCCCTCTGCCCACAGTAAATGCAGAGTAAACTCTGCTTCTGTTCAAGTAATAGCTCTCCCTTTCCTTAGCTGGCTAGTAGGCATCAACTTTTCTGATGACACTCCCAGTCAAGTAATTTCTCTTGGAGAATTTTCTTCTTGGCTTTCCTGCAGTTCCATAGCTATAATTATACAAAGGCCTCTGGCTTCCAAAGGCTTCCTGCAGAGCTCTGATGCTTGCTTATAATGGACCCTCCAAGTGCAAGCTTGAAAAACAGGTGCCCAGTTTGCATTCCTTTTTTTTGCTTCATACAAAAAAACCCAGAGCGATTCACCAGAGGTGGCACCACTCAGTGCAGGCTGTGTATCTCATGCAAGTCTGTCCCTAACAAACTCATACTAATGAAAGATTGCAACTCCTGACCCTGACCCTGAAAGCTGGTTCCATGCAATGAAGAGGATTTTTTTTTAAGATTTTTTTTTTATTTTCTAACTTGTTTTGTTAAAGCCATAAGAAACAGGCCCAACTAAAACTGACTTAATGTGAAAATAACCTCTTTTTCTGCCTATTAAGACATTTACCATGAGTACTGTGGTAGATATCTAACACTGACTTGAGATAAAAGAACAAAGACTATAAAAGCTGTTAAAATTAAATCTGCCAAATGCAGTAATAAAAACAGGCTGTTCTGTCGAGCCATACATCTTATCTTGCTACATACAGGAAGTTAATGTCTCGTCCAGCTTTTGCCTGCTCAAGTGGAAACGTAGCAAATTTCAAATCACTGTTCTGGGTTGCTAGAACCCTTTTAGTCGCCATAATGATCATTTATGCATTCTGCAAGGAATATGAGTCTTCTGTGATAATGCAAGTTAATGAGTGTATCCACCAATGTAGGAACTAGAGACTCTGACTGTAGTGGAGCCATGGGAGTGCTGCTGCAGTGTTCCTGTTCACCTTCCTGAATGCCAAATGCCATTATCCAGTGGCAACAACAGTGTCACGGATTTGAGTCTTTTATAGCTGATTTGCTACTTGTTGTCTCTCATGTGATCTCCTTGAGCCACATCCAAAAATATATATTCAGTGTTTGGATTTGAATGTGAAACTGAACAGCTTGTTTGCCAGTTTTCTTCCAAAAGCCTTGTTTATATGATGGTAACTTCACGTTTTGTCTTGAAGTAAAATAGTCAACTTTATCTAACTGTGGTGCCCCTCAAATAACATCAATCACTGATAAAAAAAATCAGCTGTTTCTTTGTCAGCCTCGCAGACATTTTGTAATTTTTACTTATCTTCATCATTATAAATTATTTTCTCAGGTGATATTTATATTTACAGATACACTGCGATTCCCACGTCCAAAAAAATCTTTATTTTTGCCATCCCTTCCTCCACTTCTTCCAGCTACAGAAAGCTGTCACCATTCATCTGGTGGAAGCTACCTTGGCAACATAGTTCAGTATTTCATCCTGTTTTCCACTGGCTTTATGCAGTATTTGTCAAAACTTGTATTTAAATGAAAAAAACTCATTTGTTGCTTGACTGCCATTTTGCTATGTATTAATCTGAATCTGCACATTTCAAATCTGGTGTTTGTGGTGCTCATGATAGCTGGCAACATCAGCTGAAGGCAGTGGATAAAACTCAGTCTTATTTTGGTCAGTGCTCATGAAAAGCCCCAAAAGCTTGGGTTATCTGATCCAGGGACAAGTGTTAGGGAATTATTACAGGTCATGCTGTACAGAACACGTCTCCCAGCCTTTATGGTCCCTATATCTCTGTATATTACTGTAACATTTACTCTGGCTTTTTGCCACGTGGAATTTTGCACCCAGAGATCAGGACTGAGAGCTGTGTAATTTCCACAGCCCAGTCTCTCTAGGCAGAGTAATAAGGGTGCAGTTGTCACTTTGTCACAGGTATGTCCATTCATTACCATTGCTGAGCCCCTTTCAGATGAACCTCTTATGTTCAAAACTTGTACTTACCTGAGAGAATGGGGCGATTCTAACACAGCCCTTAGGATTTTTACAGCCATTTCTCATTTAATCTCTTCCTCAGGGATGCCAAAGAGTAAACTGGGGAAATCCCGCAAGTAGAGAAAATTTTGCAGTGATGTCAAAGGATCTTTTCAAAGTAAATCAGAATGAGTAAATAGCTAGAAAAGGAGTTTTATGATCCTAATAATGTGTAGATCAGTTATCCTTGCATGTGATGTATGTGATGTAAGTTATTAAGGATACCTCTACATTATTATGTTGGAATTTCCCAGGTGTCTCTGTACTAGCTGCTGCTGAAAAAGCTTCTTCCCATCTATTTCTATGTCTGCTGACCTTGAATAAATAGTTTGAGCACTATTTTGAGACCCATACCCATTCATCATCCATTTTGTGTGCAGCTCTGCCAACTAAGAGCACTGCCAAAAGGCTGAAAGCCTCACTGGCCATGTCTGTTCTTTTAAATCTCAGTGAGTACCCAAGGCAGTGAAAGGCTTTATCTTAGAGAAACACAATAAAGGTAAATACTTTAGCCAAGCTGCTAAATTGTGTTAATTATTACTGAGTGTGATTATTCCCTTAAAACAAAATGTTCTTGTACTAAAGGTGTATCTCTGAACTGGACATGCTGAAAATAAATTTTAAATCAAGACTTTGAAATCACATTAATGTTCTGTCACACCAGTACTTTCCTAGCAGAATTCAGTGGACTCAGTGGAGTTAGTTCCTGCCCAGTAGCGCAGGGGAGTAGAGAGAAGGTGAGGTCTGGTTACACAGACTGATGGGGAATAGAGTCCTCCTGGTTCTGCCAGCAGTTCCCCCTGTGGCACACAGTAAACCTCTGAACTTCTGAGGCTCTGCATGTATTCAGGTAGTTTGCCTGACACAGCCATATCTTCTAGCTTGAGTTTTCAGCAAAACGGGGCTTCTGTGTGCTTTCTTTCCTTTTGAGATATTGGAACAGTTAGAGCTCTGAAGAGGCATAAAGAATCCTGTGTTGAATATTTTCAATTTTGGTAACAATGCTTTGGCTTTTTTATGTGATTTCAGAAGTATCTATCCCAGCTTGCAGAAGAGAGTCTGAAAATGAAGGAAGAAGGCAGCCCCGTGCCTCAGGATGACACTGGCATTGTTCCTCACTTTGCAAAGAAAAAACTATGATGCAGATGAACTGGAAGAGCTGTAATGAGTGAATGCTGATACTTTTTTTTTTTAATTTCTATGATATAACTGTCAATTTGCACTGTACAGAGGAGGGGAAATAAAGAGCATGTTCCATGCATCTATGCCCAGAGTGCCATTAAAAACCAAAATGCCTGAAACTGTTTCCCACGGTGAAGCAATGCTGGCATATCTGTTAGAAGTGGAGCAATTCTTTCTCACACTCTGCGTGCTGGGAGTGGTTTCCTAGATTAAATCAGAATTCTCAGGGATTCTTAAAGTTTTAGTTCTGATGTAACATGTCAGGTCAGGTGGAGTACTTAGAAGGACTCAGCATCCTCCAGTGGACACTGGAAGGAAAGGAGATGTGACTATTTATAGGCTTTACTGTTGCTTAAGATACCTTCAGCCATTTCACTCATTGCCCCAATGAGAAGTAGGATTTGCATAGGATATCTAAAACCATTTTGTTAAAACTAGTGAGTAGATGGCATCATGTAAACCACATCAGCACCCACCTCCATGTCTTAGAGCTTGGTGAAATGACAAATGTTTGTGTTGTCAAGCACTGATAGTACACTGCCAGTGTTCTGCAAATTCTGGGGGAGCCACAGTCTGTCCCAGGGACCTCCCAGCCTGAACCCAGCACAGCAAGAGCAGCTCAAATGCACGTGCTGACAGCCAGCCTGCTCTGCTTTCAGCATTTTCCATGATGTGGTCAGGATGTTCTCCAGGGACCGTTGTGTTTGAAACTCTTCTTTTTGATAATTCTAAAGGGTGCCAACTTTGAGTCTTACAGACTTGAAACTCTCATGAGAGGCTTTTTAAAGTGCCACATGTTTGGACCATGTCTCTTTTAGACATTTTGTTCAAGATCCTTGCTTTTGGAGTCTTTTTGTTTTCTTTAAAGCTTGCTTTTCCTCAGCTTGGCAACGTTGAATTTTCTTGGTTTTTATGGAAAGACGCCAGATTTATAATATTGTTTTTGTATTTTATTTCCCTGAATTTATTAAGGTGAATACAACAACTGATGGCTCAGGGAGCACTGCACTGAGAACACAGGATGCACCAGCAGCTCTGGCATTATTATGACCTATTGTTTCTGCACAGTTGTTGCTTAGTATTTTGCAGAGTCCCTTTGAAATGCACTGTACAAGTTTCTGGTTCATTTCAATAGGGCTTTGTGTACTAAAGTGAATACTCATGCAAACCATTGCCAGGATTGATCCCAGAGTTTATAAAATGCCCTGTGCAATCTGGGCAGATGGGGATTTGCAGGCATTTCCATTCTTTGCCTGACTCTAATATTCATCACAGTATGTTCTGTAAAAATTGCTGGTACTGGATGTCCTCCTTAGATGTTGTGCAGAGGAAACAGTTTCCCAGAAGGTTCTAGCTTTCCCTAAGAATGACAGGGATGTTGCACAATATTGCAAAGTGGCTAAATTGCCAAAACTGCTTCCACCAAAGTATTTGTTCCATTATGTCTTGTGCCAGCAGCTGTGCTCATTCTCTGAAGTACCCTGTAGCCAGGCAGTGTCTCTTAGAGGTGCCTGGTGTTGTTGCCTGAAGCCCTGTTCCATTCCATGGCCTGTGCTTTCCACTCATTTTTACCAGAAGTAGGTTCAGATTTCATAGTTGGAATTCCTGCTTCTTGCAAGTTGAGGGATTCTTTGCATCCCAGATTCAGACAGAGCCTACCAAACGACAAGGGGAAATGAAAAACATTACAGCCTAAATCCTCCTTTGTCCAGGATTGAAGTATGTTAAGACTTGTGTCCATCTGTCATTTAAAACAGCTAGTTTTCTTTTTTTTTGTTTTGGTGGGGGCCTTTTTTTATTTTTTTTTTGTTTGCTTGGGTTTTGGTTTTGGGTTGTTTTTTTTTTTTTTTTGGTTGGTTTTTTTTTGGGGTTTTTTTTTTTTTTTTTTTTTTTGGGGGGTTGGTTTTTTTTGGTTTGGTTGGTTTGGGGTTTTTTGTTTGTTGTTTGTTTGTTTGTTTGGTTTTTGTTTTTGTTTTTGGCCTAGTGTAGGGGGGGTTTGGTTTTTTCCCCCTATGGAGAAGCAAAAACCCACCAATATTGCAAACCAGGTATTTTTCCTTCAAGGGGTGGGTTTTCCTTTGACTGTTTGTTTTTCACATTGCAGTGAAACTTGAGCACAGGGCTATTAGGACAAGAGCTTGTATTGCAGGCTGTAAGATGATGAAAATGGCAGTAAAGATTGTGCAATTGTCTTCTAAAGTGCAGCTCTCTAGCTGGTCATGTATCATCTGAATATGAAGTTCCCTTCATGCCCTTCAGCACAAACTGAACACAAGGGAAGGAAATCAAGCATCAAATCTTTGAAGCTAACCCTGCTATCAAACTGGGGCTCTCACCAGCCTAATGGGAGCTTGTTAGACCATGTGGTTAAGCTTAATTGGATGTGAGACATAGCTGACTGTATATCAAAGTCATATGCCTCCAGCAACTTTATCCCCAGGTAACCTCAAATGAGAAAAGTATCACTGTTATTATTCTTTATTTGTAGTGCAGCAGAAGCTACAGGTCCACTGCCTTTATTATAGGCAAGGCACAAATCCACAACAAAGACTTTCCCAGGCCAAAGAGCTTTAAATCACACTTTCTGAAAACAGACAACAGGTGGATACAGGCAGGCAGGGAAAGCAGCAGGTAACCATGAGATTTTGACTGGCAGCAGAAGAATAATTAAAATGAGTGTTTACCCAGGGGCTTATTTTTGGATTTATGGGAGATGATTCAAACTACTTTCCCCCTCCTCTGGTTCTGAACCAGGTTCACTCCCTCTATTCACAGCTTGCATTTAACCTCCTTTTTTTTCCTAGACAGTTGCATTAGGAATACAAAATCCCTCCTTGACACAGTGGGTCTTGGTATCCTTTGCTCCCCAGCCATTTAAGTGTCAGTCTCCAGAGGTGGAGTCTTGACCGAGGCTCAGTAGGAAATGTCCTGGCTCCAGACACCTTGTTTGGGTCACAGCTGCAGGCCCTTGCTTGCCACCCAGGAAGGAGGTGGCTCTAGATGGCATCTCTGCCCTGTGCATCTTCCTCTTCTGGAGGGAGATGACTCAGGTGAGCAATGCAGGCAGAGCCCAGCCCCTCAGACCTGATCAGAGCCAGCCATTTGTAGAGGTGGTTTGGACACCCCATCCCTTTGGGCTCTGTCCTGACAAAACAGCAATCTGCAAAATCCTGGGAACAGCCAAATGGGCACTTCCCCTTCTGAGAAGGTCCTTTCTCCCCTAAACCTCAACAGTTGAAAGCAATCCCAAGTCTCAATTAGCTCCTAATGATGCCCATGATCAGTGTTCAGCCCGATGCACTTTGAGAACTCAGAGATAATCTCCTTCCCTCTCTCCAACAGGCCATCATGCAATGCTGACAGGCACTCCTCAACTTCTCTCTACTACCTATTCTGCTGAGAAAGAATTCTGCCGTAGGCAGCCCCCTACCTTCCTCAGCTTGTGTAAAAATGTGTTGTTTCTTTTGGTTTATTATATTAAAATCTTTACTTTTTTTAGTTGGCATAATTTGTCATCACTATAATCCACGCTGTTTATTTATATCTATATATATATGTATATAGCACAAAGCAGGCTCAGGTCTAGCCAAACAAATATTGATATTTAAAAAGGAGCTTCCTTAATATATCAAAACCATTTCAATGCATCTCAACCAAAGATTGCACTTTTATAACAGGGACTATGTTTTTCATCTCTGTGAAATCTGCATTGATCTCAAATAGTCTTTAATGTCAATCTGCAACCTACTTCCTCTGAAGAAAAAACTGAAAGAATTAAACATTTGCCCCATTAGATCAGACAAAATTTCACATTAGCTTTAACACTAAATTAGTGTTAGGCTGGTTATATTCAGGGTTTTTTTTCTATTCTCTAAGGATTAAGGCTGTGATTTGTTGAATTATACTTGAACTGGACCAGATGTATTATTTATTGAGCTTATATAATCTTGTTAATTTAAGTTTTGGTTTGTAAACAGTTGAAATTTGTTAGTACTTGTTTAATTATGTAGGAACTGTCACCAATATTAACTGATCTGTGTAACTGATTGCAAAGTGTTTCAATTTGTGTTTCTTAAGAAAGATTTTAATAAAGAGAATTATAAAGCATATACATTGGTGGGCACTTGTCCCAGAAACAACATGCTTCTAGCTTCCCAGGGGATCTATTAAAAATCAAAATGAATAAAAGATAGTTTAAGGAGTAAGAATGAAGCAGGGGTACAAAAGGTTTGCTTTTAAATATAATTGTTACAAGTTGTGGTTTGTGGTTCTTGCCAGAGCTCCCACTGTACAGATTGTGAGTGATTGCCATCAGCTGGTGCTGAAGTTGAAGTGAGCACATCTCAGCAGTTCACTCTGTAATTATCATTAATTGTTATTACCCACTCCTGTCCCTCTAGATATGTCCTTACTTCCCTTTTTATTTCCAAATGAACTGGGCAACCTGCCTGTTGCCACTGGCTTTTTGCTGTCTCCATCCAGGTTGTTTTCTCAGCCTTCTGAAAGCATCACATAAATATTCCCCAGCCAGGAACTTTCCCCATGTCATCTCAACCTAGGTCCCTTAAGTTTACTCAATTGTTCTGTTTCCTTTGTGCTCTCCCTCTGCCTTTCCTGATTTTTCTTCTTTTCAGCAGTGTCCTCCCCAGTGCCACCCCAGCTATACAAGGACCTTTCCCACTCTGGTCTTCTCCCTGGCTCACCACCACTGCCACCAACTGGAGCTCCTGGGAGAAAATACTCAGCCAGGGTGACATAAAGACATTCTTGTACTAAATATTTGAAGAATGCAATCAGGACAAAAGCTGAGGGGAGACTTAACCACCAGATCTGGTGAATTCATTCAGTGGAAAACACTGAGAGAAAAGCTGAGACAAGGCAATGTCTGGTCCATGTGCAAGGCAGGGCATGGGGCACTATCAAAGCATGAGCTACACCTCCCACCCCCCTCTCTGGGAGGGAAATGGGTCCTGTCTGCCCCACTGAGTGGCTGGGGAAATGGGCAGAAAGGCTGGCAGTCACTTTTCTGACTCTGCAGCTCATTAAATCACTGTCTTTTAAGTAACTGTTTTGCAGGTGAGGCACACATGTCATATATTTTAGGCACAAATGGTTTCAGTTTTCTGTCCTGGATGTATTGAAACCTTTGTTCGTGTGATACCATTGGAGCTGTGAATCTCTCACTCTAGAAATCAGGCAAATTAAATCATATATCCATACCAAAGGGAAAAAAAAATCCAAACTGTGGTTTTCAAACACAGTATTTCAAGCCTAGGTTTTGTCACACTTCCTTTGGTGGAAAGGGGAACTCAGGTCTGGAAAACTTCCCAGGTGTACAAAGCATCAGCTTGGCTTTTTGACACAAGGCTGTGACTGACCTCACTTGGACAGCCAGGCTGTGAAACAGCAGGGCTGCCCTGCCTGCCCCACAGTGCAGGTCAAGGCTGTCCCAAAACAGGAGCCCTCTGAGGGAAGCTGACCAGGAGGGAGGACAGGGGCATGCAGGGAGCTGGGGATGTTGCTGCCTGCTCTGGGCCAGGCTGATGTGGGGCTTGCCAGGGGGACGCTGCCCTGGCACCTCGGCTGGGCTGACGGGCACTGTGTGGAGCAAGCTCCCCCTCCCTGCTTTTCAGTGCCCTGGGACTGTGCTGTGTTTGTGCAGGTGGCAGCGAGGGCAGCCCCAGAGAACAGGTTGGCCTTGGCTTTACTTTCCAAATCCCACTCCACCGGTCTCCACAGATCTGTGTCAATAGGTCGAGCTCTCCTCACGTGCTTCGCTCACTGATGCAATGCTGCAACACGAGGCCACGGGAGCAGGTGGTGTGTATTTGTGGAGGGACAGTTCCCCTGGCTGGGACAAGAGAGGGACTCAACAAGAGACAGGGATTCTGCCTAAAACATCTTAGTGGATTTGGGTAATGCAGCAGTGAAACGCAAAATAGCTACTAAGATCAGCATTCAATGCCCTGAAGTTGTGTCAGGGGAAGTTTAGGTTGGATATTAGGAAAAGGTTCTTCACCTAGAGGGTGGTTGGGATCTGGAACAGGCTCCCCAGGGAATTGGTCACGGCACCAAGCCTGACAAAGTTCAAGAAGCATTTAGACAAACAGTACATGGTGTGAATTTTCAGATTGTGCAGGAGTTGGACTCAATGATTCTTGTAGATCCCTTCCAACTCAGAATATTCTGTGATTCTGTGATTGTCATTGCAGGGCCTGAGCTGGTTTTACTGGCCTGGTGGTCAGCAGTCCTTCCCAGCTCTCCTGCCATGCCCTACCTCCCCTTTCCTTGCCTTCAGCAGAGCTATGGTGCATTACAGCACTGGCAATCTGGCCCCTCTCTTTTTTGGAACAGTCTTGTACTGACCTGACATACTCATGGCACCATGGAACCTCACTCCCCAGATGCAGAAGTGAAAGAAGCAGAGGTAATTTCCATTTTTTTCCTTCCTACCTGTCCCCTTTTACTGCCCACGTGAGGGTCAGGAGGGCCCTGGTTGGTGTCACAGGGACGTGGGAGCAGGCAGAGGAGCAGTGGGGCCACCAGGATCCATCTTCCACACTGTGGAGATGGTTTTCTTAGGGCTGATCTGCACACAGTTGCATCAGCCTTCTGCAGGGTGAGATTTCTAATCAGATACCCAAAGCCAGCAGCTCTCTCAGTTCACATCAGGCCTGTTCTGGTTCAAGGGCTGCCTGTCAGGAGCAGCACTCAGCTAGCTACCTGAACTAGCTTCCTTTAAACTGAAATAGGAGCATACATAAATTTTTAATTAACTGGATCATCTGAATGAGTGGGCACGTCCAAAAGCTTTTTGTGAACTGGGAAGCTGTGTAGGGCATGCTGAATTCAGCCTATTAAATGTTAAAATAATTGCCAGGCAGAGTCTTGGACCCTATTCCTCAAGGTAACACAGTAACTATCAGCAGCACAGCCCTGGGTCAGGAGGCAGCTTTCTCAGCCTAATTTCTTCCCTGTGCCTTAGAAACAAAGGCTCTTGTTTAAAAGCTGTCCTTCCCTTGTTCCCGAGCCTTGTTTGAGGACACGAATATTAGTCCCACCTTCCTTAAACACTGCCTTGGTGTCTTTAGAGAACACAGGAAGCCTGTTTTGTTTGTGGGTTTCTTCTCTGGCTGGTCTGCTTTTGCATTGCAGCTGGTTTATCTTTGGCAGATAGCAACGTGTTCTTGGCAGCACATTTTCACCTTGAGCTCATGGGGTGTAGCCACACTGTGTTTTGCACACCTGTGGTGGAGAAGTAGGAAAATGTTGCCTGTTTGTGTCACTGCTGAGATGTGAAAACCAGTTTCACAGCAGTACTGTTAGTGCATTGTAGAGGTTCTGGCTCCCAAGGTGTGGGCACGTTGGAGGGTGGGTGTGCTTGTGTGTGCATGAGCAAGGCTTGTGCTGCCTTGCATGGACTTTAGCACTGAGCAGCTGGCAATGGGACCTGCTTCTCCATTACAGTCACAAGTAAAGTTGTTTTGGTGTGCCCAAGCTGAGTTTCTGACCTGCTAATCCACCCTGTTCACTGTCACCTCCCACAGCACTGTGTGTAGGTGGAAGCTGTGGTGATGAGCTTGGCTGCACCAGGACATTCTCAGGGACTGGTGTCAGTGTGTCTGTGTTCCCCACGGTGCCCTCGCCACCACCTGCAGGGTCTCTGGGAAGAAGGGAGACCTCAAACAGGTGTGTTCAATAGCAGAGAGAGAAGAAAGAACACTGAGACCAAGAGCGAGAGCAGCCCAGGTCTGTCCTGATGCTAATGGGGATCAGCACCACTCCAGCTGAGCTATTCCAGTGCCTCATTCCAATTGGGAAAGATTAACTCAGGCAGGCAGGATGGATATGGTAGATATTAGTCTTCCAAGATATCAGCAGGCTGATGTCCCTGGGACTGCATGTTCACAAGCTGTGAGTTACATGCTCCTCTGCTTTTCCCTTCCTGCAGAGGCAGGTGCTGATTCACGAGCTGCTGCTGTAGTTCAGCCACCAGCACATCTCTTCCCAAACCCCTTCTGTGGGGTCTGATCTTAAAACCAGCAGTGAGAGTCTGGTTGAATTGAAAACTATTGAGCATTAAGGTAAGTTAAATTCCATGTTTAAAACAGCAGCAGATATGAGCAGTGTGTTTGAGGGAGCACTTGGCTCTGCCATCCTGGTGAAAGGAGAAAAAAAAAAATGGAAGAAACCCCTCAGAAATATTGTTTGGGTACGTTCCTTCCAGGAGCTGCTCCATCTCTGCTCTTGGGGCACGTTCACACCATAGCGAGGAATGCCATGAACTCACTTTCATTAATCACTTCTTGTCTGCCAGGCTAAGTGGGAAGTAGATTCTGTTTGCTGAAAGCACCATGCAGGTGGTCTGAGAGAGTGGATGTTGGCTCAGCAGGAGCAGGGAGGTGTGAGCAGGGAGTCGGGGTGGGTCAGCTGTACCCAGAGCCACTGTGGTGTCTTCGTTGCCTGTGAACGAGCCTGAAGATGCAGACAGGATAAAGCAGAGTGATGCTTATGAGGGTTTTGAAGCTCCCATTTGCTCTTATTTGGTCCTGGAGGCTTTCAGCAAAGACCACCCACTGGGAGAAAGAAGAATCACTTTCCTGAAAAGGAAGGGACCAAGTCATGTATTCAACCTCTTTCAATGCCCTTCTGTGATCTTGTGAAGCCTTTGAATTTTTCTTTACCTACAAAAGGTTTACTACAGTGCAAAATGAGTTCCCAGAGGAGAAAGATGCTCCTTTTCCAAGGGGATATGGGTTGTTGAGGCTTCAGGTAATGCTTCAAGGTGAGTTGTCATAAGTTTCTAAAATAATCTTTTCCCACCACTTTCCTCATGTCAGCATTTCTAGAGCTCCGGTGCGTTGTGGCTGCTGTTGTTATGTAAGGATTTATGAATGGCTGCAAAGTTCAAAGGCATATTGGCAACCCCAAGTCCCAAAAAACCAGGAGTCAGCCCAAGCCCTGCCCCATTTCTCAAGACGAAGTTGTTTGCTGACTATTTCTTTTCTTAACTTTTTTTTTTTAATTAGCCCACAAACTTTAGGATCTCTTCATGTACCACACCGGTTTTTTTAGCTTTTAGGTTGTACTAGTTTCATGGTTTCAAATCTTTCATCCACAAAACCTTGAGGGCTAAGGCCATACTTTGTTTATAAATGAAAGCTAAAATTCCCTTGTTTCAAGGAGCTGGGATTTTAGGACATAATCCCCAAAGCATATAAATTGTGATAAAATCACAGGAGTTTCCAGCAATGCACAATCTCCTCTGTTTGAAAGAGGAGGTATTGGACTGAAGTGAGCTGCAGGCATCACTAGCTACTGTCATTTCAGTGAGTCAAATAAAAATACTATTGTGGTTAAACACGAGCTCTGCAGGCCTAACTAAAGAAGAGAACCTCATCTATCTGCAGTGCTCCACAAAAGCACTGCCTTTGTAATCCTCTGGATTAATGCTCATATTTAAGCACTCTGCCCCAGAAGCCTCTGCATCCCTGGCAGAGTGCATTTGAAAGGATAAAGGCTCTCTGGGATGCAGAGGAAGCTGGTGCAAGCCAGGCATCTCCTGGGACACGTGGTTGCGGCCACTTCCAAACCAGGAGCATTTCAGCCCAAGTAATCCTCCTTTCTTCCCTCTCATTGCTCTTGACTGTTGCTTTAATTTCAGTGCCGTGCCGCCCTTCACGTAGCCCCCCTCAGCCTGAATCAGATCCCTATTGTCTGTGTTGTCAACACAGCTGTTTAAATCCCTTCCCCCTAATTCCCCTGCTTTCCAGAAACCTCCTGCCTGCAAGGCCCAGGCGCTGTTCTGAGTTTGCAGCTTTCTGTCAGGTCCTGGGCTGAGCTCAGATTCCTGTTTGGACCAGCATGAGGTAAAAACGGAAACAAACTCAGGAAAATGCTGCACTTGAGCAAAGCCCGATGCTCCCCGGCTGCCTGCTGGAGGCTGCTGCAGCCTGAGACTGGCAGTGCAGAACCAAGCGAATGATTAGCATTATTAAAAATGCTTTGACAATTATGCAGCACCTTTTCATCTGAAGATTTCAAAGCTTCGTAGCACTCACACAAAGTTACTTATTATCCCTGGCGTTTAGCAGAGTCAGGAAACGCAGGAAAGCAGCTAAGTGACTTGCCTTAGGTCATGCAGTAAGTCGGCGTCAGAGGTGGGAACCCAGCCCCGAAGTGCTGACTCTGTGGCTCGTGCCCCAGCGAGAAGACACACCCCACCTTCTCCTGCCGAGAGCGCCAGGCCAGCTCCTGGGGCGGGCAGAGAGGGGGGAAGCGCTCAGCCCGCCTGGAGCACCAGCACGGCCTGGGCAGTGCCCTGGAGACACCAGGCTGGGGGAGCACCCACCGCTCCCAGCTCTGCTCCATTCCCCGGGAGCCCTGTGCGCACGGCTGAGGGGCTCTGCTGGGAACTCTTGTGCCTGAGCCTGCGGTCCAGCTTGCCTTGGCGTGGTGTGGGGTGGGTGAGGGCAGCCAGCGGCCTGGAGGGCCTGGAGGGCAGGGTGTGATCCCCTGAGCTGAGCACGGCCACTGCAGCCCCACCTCCAGCACGATCCCATACACACACGGGAAGACCACCAGGACCTTCCTCAACAGGGAACAATTCAACCCCCACACCCTGGGGAACACTGCTGAGGACCAGAAGTGGTTTTCCCTGTATCAGCACTGCAGCCAGGCTGCTGTTCTCCCACTAACTCTGGCTACAGTGAAGGTGCAGCAGCGCTGGCTCCCTCCAGACCAGGTGGTCCAGCCTGCCAAGGAGCCTGGGTGCACCTTCAGACACCTGCCAGGACATCAGGACAGGTTACATTCCTTGCCCAGCTCGGAGGGCTGGGCTGTGGGAAGCACTGGGTGCCAAACCTTTGTGCCTTGCAGCAACAGAGCTGAAAATGTCAAGTCCTTGTATGCTGACACTTGTCTGGCTTCAGACCAATGCTAGGACTTAGGGACAGTGTCCTGTTTTCTGAGAGGAAGGTCAGAAGGAGGGAGAGGAGAGGTGGAGAAAAAAGCAGATGTGAAATGCGGTGAAGAAAAGCATGTAGACATTTAGGCCTCAATGGTCAGGAAAAGACCATGGCTGAGTCCTTTGGCCCCAGTGAGGTAAAACACCTTGTTAGTGTTTACCACAAAAGGTGACTGGAACAGTTATATTTATAAGGTTAAAAACAAAAAATCTAAAAGACCAACTACTCCTGTTCCGCCACTGAGCTACTTATTTTTGCCCTAGAACTATAATGAAAATCCACTTTGGTCAAATTTTTTCTTGGAGATTTGAGATGCTGCAGGTATTTTAGTCATAAACAGTATCCTGTTCAAAATATTATATCCCATTTATGAAGGCAGGCGTGACTGATACAGCTTCAGAGTTCCAAGGGGTATATTTAAATAAGTAACAGGAACTAATCCACGTAGTCAGCTTTCCTTAGGAGCTTGGGGATTTACATGTCTAAATTTCACTGCGATGAGACTCCAGGATAGGGGATAAAACTCTAGTTAACTTTACTGGAGATAAAACCCAGGCAAGGGGAAAAGCTTGGAGACAGATGCTGCAGCTGAATGAATTTATACCTCAGAAATGCTACTTAGAATGAACAGTCATTGCAAGGAGTCATTTTAAAAAGCAAAAGAACACATTTGGTATAAAAGTTTTGTCTCAAAAGGGAGTCAGAGTTTTGTCTTTTAAAGGACATTAACAAAAATGGGGAAAAGTTTTTCCTCATTGCATATGGCTAAAGAAAACAGGAGGAAGAAGAAATTATAGGGGATAGAGGTTAATATGCATTGGGTATGTGCAAAACCTGAACTCATACTTTGCTTTAACTTTTGCTGAGGATGTTAATCATGTGGCTGCAGATGTGAGGGATAATAGGACGGGGGTATGGAAATGTTTGTGGCCAGGATAGAAGCAAATCTCAGGGCTGTTTCCTGCGCTGAAGGCAGAGGAACGGGCTCATCCACATGCCAGGGCTCTGGAAGAACTGGCCCGATGTCTTTAACAGGTCCCTCAGTCAGGGACAGGAGCACAGCAAACCTGTACAAAGAGTGAACTGATGTGGGCAAGAAGAGGCTTGAAGGTTTCAGCTTAATAGCATAAGGACAGATTCAGAAAAAAATGGTGATGGAAATGCTAGCAAAAGAGAGGGAGGTAAATGGCATGAGATGAAATGGGTTTATCAAACCCATTTATCTTTCTTAGGTAAGGCAAGCTGCAAGCCATTTGCTTAGTGAAGGAAATGGGTGAATCTCACCTCTCTGGACTTACATTGCACATTTCATATGGTGCCACGTGGAAAGTTCTCAGGAAAAGGGAGAGGTGATTTTGCACAAGGTATAAACCCCTTAAAGACCTGCTGTAAGAGCAGCAGGGCTGTCAGGCTGGAGGGCAGTTACCAGGGGAGTGTTAAGCATCACTGCAGATCTGGCAAAGTGCTTTTGTAAATGAGCTTGGCACTAATGTTACTGGAGAACTGGTGAATTTGCTGATGACAGAAAATATGAAGCAACCTCAGGAGAAAGGAGGCTTGAAATATTACACAGAGAAAGGTAGACAGCAGAAAGTGATGGTCATAGGCACAAATGACCAAAGCCTTTCCTACAAGGTCCCTGGCAGCTCACACTTTGATCACTGAGTGACTGACTTGTCAACAGCAGAAATAGGAAGTGAGAAATGCAATCCTGGAAGGCATCAGGAGAAGTGTAGCCTAGGCTGAACTGAAGGCTGGGGTGAGCTTGAGGAGAGGCTATCTCACTTCATTTTGCAAAGCAAATACTGTGAGCATGAGGTTTTCTCTGCATAAATACTCCCAGGAAGGGAAGAGAGAAGAGCTGATGGTGCTAAGGGCCAGCGTTGGTACAGAATAAATGATCAAAAGGAGGCAACAGACATTTTGATCAGAAGATCGTTACCAACCATTTGACAGTGTGGTTCTGGAATGGCCTCCCCACTGCAGTCGTGCATGCAAAATATTGGATTGCTTTGAGGATGGAACTTGGCAAGGTCACGATAAGGATTATTTCACACGGTGCCTTTGATAGGAGACCCGATAGCACAGAAGTTCCTGCTAGTCCTAAGCACAAAGGTAAATGTTCTGTAAGCCTCTGTCCATATAAATATAGAGCATGTGATTATATACACACAAAAAGCAGGCACATGATTTATTAATCACAGGACCTCAGCTTGTCAAATAATAATTACAAGGCAATAACACACCTTGTTTTAATAAATGGTTCCCTAAGATTTTCTCCCACAGTAACCCAGTAAAAAGGGACAATTATTCTGAGGTAGAGGTGGCATTTTGTGTTTCTGGTTGTTAGCTTTTAAATGAGCTCACCGTCTGGAACTCTTAAATCAAGTACTCCCATTTTTCTGCACATTTCACAAGTTCAGCCCTTTCCAGTAAAGCGTCTTTTCAGATGCATGATTGCCCTTTGTTAAGGCAAGAATGAACAGATGACAGCGGCAGCACGGAGGAGACATGCCTGGAACAGTTTAACGGAGCGAGCCCGCTGCTGCCGCTGCCGGGAGGGTGCACAGAGCCCTGAGCAGGGCAGGCTTCTTGTGCAATGCGAGGGGCAAGTCCTGGGAAGCCACGAGAGAGACAGGAAGGCAGTGGCTCGGGAAGGTGTTTATGCAAAGCCATGGCAGTGGGTGACTCTTCAGTCTCCGTGCTCGGGCAAACGCGACCCCTCTGCAACTCGCACGGGCGCCCAGCCCCGACAGGCGCTGCACAGCCGGGTCTGCAGCACAGCCCCGTTCCCAGCGCTCGGATGGAGCTGCACGAGGATGTTCAAAAGCAGCTCTAATTACTGAGCATTAAAAAAAGCGAAGGCGTGTTTCAGTAGCCTTTCAACCTGGAGCTGACGCTGCCTGATGAAGGAGAATGGGTTTGCTGTGTTTGCAGTTCATTTCATGAAGGCACCTTAGCCGAAGATGCAAAAATAAAAGTAGTCTGAAGGGAAAGAAAGCAGAAGGCCAAGAGACAGGCAACTGAACAGAGCAGATTGATTTAGCAGATATGATACATTTTTGCTGTCTGCATTATGTGTGGAAATTCTTATTCCAAGTGACACAGTAACAGACTCGACTGTAATCAAACAGCACTGCTGAGGTGTCAGGAGCACAGATGCTGCCTATCGAAAATATTTAAAACAGAAAGTAAAACTTCGACAAAACCGCAGTGGGGAGCGCAAGGGAAATGTTCGGTGGTGTTTCTAACCCAAGGCAACTTCTCTCTGCTTTTCAGTGCTCGCTGTGGTGCGGGAGGTCGGAAGCCCGGCGTGAGTCACCGCAGCGACAGCTCAGGCGGAGCTCGGTGAGGGGCAGAGGCCGGCGCGGAGACACGCGGTGTCCATTGTGCACCGGGGGGAAGGGCTGCTCCACGCGTTTTGGGCAACTCCAGCCAATGGATTCCTCCCCTGGGTGTTACGGGAGGGCTTGGCCTGCATGTGAGAAAGGGAGGAGAGAGTTTGAAAACAACCCAGCAGGCTCTAAGGAAGGAGGACTGCTAGAAAGTGACCTGCTCGCCTCCGTGCGAGCATTTTGCTGCAGGTGATCGGCGACTGTAGGGGTGGAAGCGCGGGAGGCACGGCACAGGTAACCCGGGCTGCAGGTGTCGGGCAGGGGGTCCGGCTGGACACCCCACACTGCTGCCTCGAGCTGCACATCCACCAGAGACCCTCCAAGGAGTTTGGTTTTTTGTATTTTTATTTCTTTTTTTTTTTTTTTTTTTTTTTTTTTTTTTTTTTTTTTTTTTGGGGGTTTTTTTTTTTTTCTTTTTCTATGCGAGGAGGAATTTTTCTGTTTTGTTTTTATGGGGATTTTGGTGGTATGTTCGCTATTAAAATGCCTGGGGGAGGGAGGGCAGTAGGTCTCTATAGCTCAGAGGTTAGCATGTGATCAGCTGTTTTCTAGCTGTGGCAGGCAGCTTTGAGGTTAGAAAAGGAAACAGGAGGTGATGTCTTTCAGTAGGCTGGTTGATACAATGAAAAAGTACAAATTATCTTTCACGCACATCAGCTCTTCTCCAAGTCATAGTGCTTTAGAAATCAGAAAATATGTGCAGATGAGATTTTCAGTGATTGATAACTCAGCTGCTAATAGAGTATTCAGCAGAAGAAAGAAAAACCACACAATTTTCTTGTCTGGAGGTGTGCTAGATGGTTTGGGGGTTTTCATCTTCTTTTGACTACTGACCAAGCTTTTAGGCCTCTTGGAAGTGATCCAGTCCTAAACTTGAGCAGAAAATTCTTTAGCAATTTTCCATGGTGCTTTAAAAGGTGTAATTGGCATGGTGCAGTATTTTGTGCCATCTTCTCTGGTGCAGGTTCCGGTTACTGTTTCAGTCTCTGTCACCTCTTCTTTCTTTATTGAAAAATCTCTTTAAAGCCTCACTCTGCCTTGCAGGGGAAGCTGAATTCCACGATCAATGTTAATAGGTAGAATTTATTTTCCAAATCTCAGGGATGACACTGTGGTGGTTTGCTTGGTACGCACGAGTCACAGAGGTGCAGAGAGCAAACTAGAAACTATTTTTTGATTGATGGGGAAACAACATCTTTTAAAGCTGCCCCTAGGTTGCGTGTGAAAAAAATCTTGTGTGAGCACGTTGGACTGTTCTGACTTGAAAAAGTCTGCAATTTAGTGCCTTCTTGAGCAAGGAAGGTTTTCTTTCTGTCATTTAGCTGATGGGGAAAGTATCATGAAAACATGGCAATCGTGCTGCACATTCTTTTAACAGATAGTTGTTGTTTTAGATCTTAAACCTATTTTGGATGATTCATGCAGAGCCAGGCCAGTAGATTAATTCAGAGGCTCTTACACAAGGGAACTTTGGCTCTTATTTCAGTCAGAAGTGTACCAATCTGGAGTAGAATTATAGGGGAAAAGTATGTAATAATACTACAAAAGTCAAGTCGGTTAACTGAGGAGGTTTCTCTCGCTGGCAGCTGGAAAATCCTGCAATGGACAAGTACCAAAGCAGAAGGGATCTGTGTTTGCTTCCCTCATTGCTTGGGCTCTCTGGAGTGACAGATTAGGGAGAGAAAACAAAGGGCGAGCTGAGTTTTGAGGAGAGCCCTGAATGGAGGCAAAGCACATGACAATTAGAGGAGACTGTCATCTCTAATTAGGTGTGCGCCCTCAGGCAGTTCGTACAGAGTAAACAGGGTAAATGTAAAGTAAAACAAGGTGGGGAGTTTGGAAGGCTGCGGACAGACGTGCACGGTTGGGCTGTCAATCCTAAACCTAATCCTTAAACCTGTGTTAGGCGTTCCAGCAGGGGAGCAGGCGGTGCAGCAGATCTGCCGTCGGTGGGCCGAGCAGCAGGGCCGGGCACAGCAGAGCAGCAGGGCCGGGCACAGCAGCAGGGCCGGGCAGAGCAGAGCAGCAGAGCCGAGCAGAGCAGCAGAGCCGGGCAGAGCAGCAGAGCCGGGCAGAGCAGCAGAGCCGGGCAGAGCAGCAGGGCCGGGCACAGCAGAGCAGGGCAGAGCAGGGCAGAGCAGCAGAGCTGGGCACAGCAGCAGAGCCGGGCAGAGCAGCAGGGCCGGGCAGAGCAGCAGGGCCGGGCAGAGCAGAGCAGCAGAGCCGGGCAGAGCAGCAGCCATCCCGCCCGCCAGCCCCGGGGCAGCTCCGGCGCTCCCGGCCCTGTCCCGAACCTGTCCCGTGCTGAGGGAATGGCCTGAGGGGGAGGGGAGGCAGCCAAAGGCCTGAGCTCTCTGTTAGCAGAGAGACACGCACAGATCAGAGGTAACAGATTATTTTTTCTGATGGTTTTGCTTCAGAAAAGGAAGAAAAACAGACTTTTAATTAAAGAAGTAGGACAGCACGTGGAGGAGGAACCAGGCACGGAGCCGCTCTCCCACATATCGGGGAAGGGCTGAGGCGGTGCAGTCCCGGCGTGCGCGCTCCGGGCCCGTCCCACAGGGAAATGCAGGCCCACGCCAGGTGCGCCTCAGCCCCCGCTCCCCGCCCCCCCCCGACCCACCCGCGATGGTCTCGCCCTCCCCTCTCTCCCCCGGCCTTCG
>WBNO01009357.1:66395-82919 GCA_013400575.1 Peucedramus taeniatus
CGCTCCCAGCGGCCTGCAGCCCTCGGTCCGGCGGCCTGAGCCGCCAGTCCCGCCCGCTCCTCAGCGCCGGCGCTGCGCCGCCGTTGGTCCCGGCCAGCGGCACGGGTTTGGTAGGAGTACCGAATCTTACCGGGGCTTTTGTGTGTGTGGCTGCAGAAAGCAGCTGGTGTTGGCAGGTCTCCAAAGGTTCGGTGGTGGGGGGTGTTTGCCTAAAGTTAGGGAGAAGGGAGAAGAAGTGCATGCTGTGTGAAAGTTACTCTGGGATGCTTTGCATCTCGGGAGGTCTTGATGACTTTTGGAAATTTTGTCCTGCTGCATGTGTTGTTTCTAAAGGTTAATGTGCCTGCTGAGGTAAAATTGCCTGTTTAGACGGAGTGTAAGAAGTGGTCGTGGGTACAGAGTACCGAGCATGTTTCATTGGTGGATTTCAGTGACTTAGAAAAATACCCTTGTCTTACGAACTACTTTAAAAGTACTGTTCATATCACTGATTCATCTTAAAAATTTCCATGGCGTTTTATGTTCTACCTAAAGTGGCTTCTGTCCATTTTGTTCCTGTATTATCTTTTCCAACATGGATTCTGATGTTTTTAAGGCAGTTTTGTGAATTGTGTTCCATAGTTTTATCAGTAGTGCTGTGTGATGCAAGTCTGCAAATGAGAAGATGATGGGTTTTGGATACAGGGAATAAATCCCAGCATCCCGAAGCTCCAGAATCTTCTGGTTTGAGTTAGTGAGAAGGTGCATTGCTCAACTGAGAGTGTATCTCCCATCTCCTGATCAGTATGACAGCAAGACTTGTAAGGCTTGGATATTCCATCATCCTTGTTACAAAGTAGGGTGCTGAATCTCAGAGTGGTACTGCATGGAAGTTGGGTTGTTATTTATTGTGTTGCCACAGGTGAAGGATTTCATCTAGGGTCCTGTACAGAAAGAGCATCTCTTCACTTAAAATTTAGAACTTGGTTACAAATGCTGAAAGCTGTGGCTATTATTTAACGCAAGTTTTGTCCTTTTTTGTCTTTTCCCAGAAGGTGGACAACTGATGGAACATTCCACTGGGAAGGATAAAACTGTTCTTTCAAGGTAGTTTGTGCAGATTTGACTGAGACCTACACAGAAAAAATATCTCAACCAACAGTGACTGGGAACACTTGAGAACTCCTGAATGATTGCTTGAGGTAACTCATGAAAAATGTTTGTTTAAAAAAATGTGTGGGGCAGGGAAGGCTCTTATTGCACAAGGCTGGGAGCTGTTTGGTCTGGCATTAGGAAATACAACACCATGACAGCTGAATGCTGTGCCCCAAACCAGAGTTTCTTTATTGCCAACGGTCTGTGATGAATCATTTGCCATTAATGGGTCTGTGGCAGGCAAGTGGGCATGAAAGGGGAAAACCAGGGAAGAGAAAAGGGGAAGGGAATGCAGTTGTTGGGTGTCACAATCTTGCCACTCAACGGTGAACAGTTTTCAGGGCAGCAAAGGATGAGATGGGGCAAAAAGGACTCCTGAATTCTTATGGGACAGGCATGAATACCAGTAATATTCCCAGGCCTATTTGTGAGAATCTTGCAGGTGAAGAAGTATATGAGGGAATTCTGGGACTGCTTCATTTTTTGTGTACATAAAGGAAAGATGGATGATGCCATCCTCTTCACAGTGACATGGGGTGGTTTGGAGAAGAGCAGCTACTAGGATGGGGGAGAAAGAGGAGCAGAAAAAAAGAAGTGTTTAAACGAGAACTTTATCCCTTGCAGATTGAATGGTGGTTGCAAGGAGTGTTTGAAGGGTGCAGAAACACAGATGTGAGAGCTTGATAGCTATATGTACACATACAGGAAAACAAAGACTATGTCCTTGAGGGGAGGATCAAAAATTAGCTTGTTTTCTAAGGGCTGGGCTGAACTCGATAAATTGGTACCATTTTATCAGCATCATTCACATGAACGTTTCTCTCGTGGATGCAATTGTAACATTGATATTGTACACTGCTAGAGATAACCACTCAGCAGGACAGGACAGTCTGGGTTGATAGAGGTGGCTTTTATCAGCTAAATAAAGCTGTGTACATGGGGCTTTTAGCCTTAAAATAACAACTTTAGTCCCATTTATAAGCAACAGAACTGACAGCTGCAAAGGCATCCAGGCTTAGGTGTGTTGGAGGGTGGTGCTTCTCTCTTGCTACACCATTTACCTTCCCAGGAACTTTTCAGCTGCTACTAATAGTTAATTATAGCTGAAGCCCCCCTCCCATTTTTATATTTTGTGAGTGAAGCCTTTGTATTTTACTTTGATCTAGTGTTTTTTTGTTCTTTAAGGTTTTCTGTTTCTGTTTAGGCCTTGGAGGGAAAACATTAAGACTTTACATTTCACAGTCAGCTCTGTTAAGCAGCTATGGAAATAGAAAAGGAACACATTTATATTACCCCAACAGGTAAGTAATATATTCAGTTGTTTTGGGTGTTTTTTTTAAACTTAAAATTGCTTAGCTGACCAGAAAGCTTCTGTGTAGAAAAAATGCATCACCTGATAATTTTTTTAACCATACTGATTTAAAAAATCATGAAAAACTTACAGAATAGTTCCTTCAATTGTGTATCAAAGAATCCTGCTCTATTATGTTTATTTAAAACTTATTAAAATAATAAAGTTAGCATTTCTGTAAGTTATTGGATAGTAGTTGTACTTATCTCCTTATCACCTGAGTTCAAGTAGTGCTGGTGTGAAGAAAAGAGTAAACTTAAAAGTAAAATGTGTAAGTGTGTTTAAATTCTGCTTTTATGCAACAATTTACCTTAAAATTAGGGGAAACAAATGTTGAAGGGCTTGACTGGAAATGGGCTGGCATGGGAAAAATTTAGGAAGTACATGTTAGGGACTGCCTGAAATGGACTGTTTTGTCCATATCACACATTTTTTTTATGATGCTTAGTCAGGGTAACACACAGATCCATGTTTTCTGTATCTTCCAAAGGTTATGATGGTCGGCACTGACTCTTTAATGTTAAAGAGGTTTTAAATGTTTTGTAGAATAACATGTATCTATTTTAAGGTGGTGGGTAATGCAGTTGGGGTGGCAATATACTCCATGTGATTTCTGATATATAAGCAGAATTAGGTTAATGCAGAAGACACCTTGGTTCTCAGCATTTTAGAATTATATTTGGATAATAGGTGGAAGACTGCAGGAGAGCTGGGTTGGCAGAGTTTGGACAGTTAAAAGTGGTGGAAGGCTTTGTTAATGAAGGTAGCCCATAAAAGCACAGATTTTAAGTGAGCCTGCTAGGCTTAATGGCAGGGGAATGAGATAAATTTGGATAACTTCTTAATGTGTAGTAAGCAAAGTATTAAAGTTTATTGAAGACTCTTACTGCCTACATATGTATATGTTATATGAGGTGAAGATAAGAAGCTGGAAGGAAGATCTGCACCATTTTATAGGTTGTTATTATTTTATTTTATAAGTTTTTTGAAAATAGCATATATGTTCAGTCTGTTTTTTTCAAGCCTAACTAGGCAACTGATAGTGGAGGGCCAGTTGGTTACCTTATTATGGAGAAAGAGGCTGCAGCTGGAAGTTACAGTGTTATATAAAAAACAGTGTAGTAGTGCAGTGAGAAATATTAATTCTTCTGGGTTGGATATTTCCTGTGGAGGATTTCCTTTAGTCTTGAACCTGAGATGAGGGTTGTGTAAGGAGGTTGGACTGTAGCCTCCCCTCTAATCCTTAGCTGTCAGAGTCAGGACTGACTTAATTGTTGGCCATTTCCTTTGGAAACTGAGAAAGAAGTAAGTGGTCACTGAAGAGTGGAGTTTCTGGACAGCCAGATCTTAGGTCTAAAGTGGAGAAATTCGTGGGAGACTGAGCATGAAGAAGAATTTGAGTGCATTTGACTGAGAGGAGCTGGTTGTTGCTGATGGGGTCTCCTGGGGCATGAGAGGAAGGAAACCTGTTTGGGTTTGCTCTTTTTTTCCCCTCTGTTAGCTTTATGCAAATCTCTCATTGTTTTATTAAAATGTTAGACAAACAAAGAAAGCTGCTTGTGAGAAATCTTTTCCTGGATGTGATGCATGCTTTTCTTTTTTAGCTTGCTGCAAGCATAAAAGGAATGCTTTTGTGGGAGTAATGAGTGGAAAGATGAAGCTTAGTCTGGAATGGCTGCATTATTGCTCTGCTGTAGCATTCACATCTGTGAACACCACTATCTAAATGTTAATTTCTTTGATCACAAAGGAGGCAGTTCCATCAGCTTTTGCTCAGTTTAATATAGTCTTTGATACGTGTAAATACTTGGAGATTGGCAATATTTTATTAGTCCACTTTGCTTTAAAAACAATTTTTCATGAACTTGTTTCAAAGTGAGAAAAGCATAATTCTGAGAGATATTGCCAAATGCATGTTGCTGATAAGCAGGTATTGGAAGGGTGAATGAATATGTTAGCTAAGTTCAAATGTCAGTTTTGAGTACTCTTCATATTCTGGGTTTATGGCAGTGAACTCTTCTGTAAAGCAGTTTTGGAAAAGCAGCTTCTTCTGAGTGCCCTTGTATTGCCCTGCTAGTGCTGGGGCTGTGGGTTGTGTCTTTAGGACTCTCCTCAGTTCTGAGGAAATGGAGAACTGTGTAACAGAGAGCTGAGGCTGTTCTCTGTCTGTCTTCTAATTTGCAAGGACTCCCAGGGTACTCACTGGAATGTAAATAGGTTCTCAGGTGCTTTTTCTTTATTTTATTTTTTTTTAATCTTGATTAGTTAAGAAGGGGAAGAATAGCTTGTGAAAGCTTTTCTTTATAATGCTCTAAATAAGACAATCTGCTGAACTACACAGCACAGGTCGGGGACAACTTACCTTTGTGAAGTAAGACTTTAGACCTGAACATTAAATGTGCACTAGCTTCCTCAGAGAGGGAAGTTATTGTGCTTCTCAGTGTTCTGAAATATTTACAGATCTTTAAATAGTGAGAGAGTTTTTTGTTTGGTACAAAACAAACCTATTATATTTGATTGTGTTGTGTTTAGAAACAGTCTTGACAGAAGCTACAGTGAGGGACAGTCCACAGAGAAGAGAGATCCCACTGATTCAAAGGACTGTATATTCTAGGAGTCTTCATTACCAAGCTCTCCAAGCTTTGTAGTGAACAGCATTTTTCCCCCCTAACTCCCAAAACAAAAAATAAAATCAGTACTGTTTTTATTTTTTTTCTATGCCTGAATTGTTGCTTTTCTTGCTAGTGAGGTGTGTTTGAAATTCCTTGAATTGAATAAGGGGAATGTTGGTCGATGATTTCTAGAGTTAATTTCACTTTGGTGACGAGTCTTGTAACAGTGGTGAGTTCGTACAGAATTTACTGTATTGGCAGTTTCATTTGTTTCTAAATCAAGAGGAGAGTGGGAGTAGTGAGAATGAGGCACTTAGATCTATGCACTTAGGATAGTTTTTGTTTAACAAGGGTGGAGTTTTCTGTGGTTTGTGTATTTATATATGGTTTTATTAATTTGCTTTCCAGCTCTTGACATCTGCTCTGTTTAGACTGTGGATATTTTGTGCAGGGGAATAAGGAACTCCTTATTACTGCAGTATGTAGACATACCTTAAAAACGTGTGCCTTTACACTCTTGAAAACAAGAGTTCTATATGATGTTATCCTTTCTAAATGCAGTGTGTTTTGGTATTCTAGCATAAAACTGTTTCAAACTATAAGATTTTTTTCTGTCTTCTTTTTAAGAACTTGAGAATCTAAATGATGCTCCATTTTCTGGTGATGAAGAAAATGGTGGGTCTGAGGAACGAAAACCTGAAATCAATGGAAATTGGATTCCTGCAACTTCAATTACTGAAGCCAAAATAAATGCTAAAGCAAAGAGACGGTTGAGGAAAAACTCCTCTAGAGATTCTGGGAGAGGAGACTCTGTTAGTGAGAATGGAGAGACACTGAAGATTGGAGTTGTACCAACGAGCCCAAAGGGGAAACTCCTGGACAGGCGATCCCGGTCTGGAAAGGGAAGAGGTCTACCAAAGAAAGGTTGGTGTAGCTTAGGAAGAGAATAGAATGACAAAGATAAAGATTTGTTCAAAGCACAGGACATTTTTTTCTACTGGGAATTGTTTTCATAAACCACAGTCTCTGTGCAGGCATTTGGCCTTTTGTGTTATTTACTGGGTGGTTATAGCAGGTGGCAGCAAATCTAATGTCTGTGATCAATCAACATCTGTCTTTGAGGGAAGTACATTTCCTTAGCAGGCTTTGTACACAAATCTGAACTGTTGGTGGTTCATGGGACTCTTACTAATGCAAATTTAAATCGTGGTTGTATTCGAAAATACAGTTTCAACCTTCAGGAATTCTGGTCTAGTCCATACTGCTTCTAGTGTCTTACTGGAAAGTGATGAAAAGTGGCTGAGGAAATGGGAACTTGTCAAACACACCCTCTTCAGCATATATTGTTAGTCAGGAGATGGGCACAAGCAGTGATATCTCACTTTTGTGTTGAATGTTGTGTTGAAATCAGAAGTGTTGTTTGTAAACTGGAAGGCCTTACTTACTCTCTCCCATATTTTGCCAGGTGGAGCAGGTGGTAAAGGAGTTTGGGGAACACCAGGTCAAGTGTATGATGTGGAAGAAGTAGATATTAAGGATCCTAATTATGATGATGACCAGGTATGCAAATAGTTTCTTTGCAGTGTTGGTTTTGTTTCCTTTTATGGATTTCAATGGCCTTGTGAGTTAACATGAATGTCAGCCTGGCTACACTGAAATGCTCATTTTTATACTCAAGAATAGATTATTGGCTAGTAAAAAGTCAGGTGGTGTAGAAGTCACAGTGTAAAACTGTCAGTCTTATCCCCAAGCCCCCTTTCTGTGCCTGAGCAAGCATCATCCCTTTCCCAGGTGTGTTCTGCATTGCTGGTTCCCATGGAGGTAGATGTTGCAGTGCTGCTCCATATTGCACACAGACACAGTGCTAAAATTGCAACACAGACTTGCTCAAGCTGGGAGTTTAGTGGGGACAGTATCCTTTATAGATTGTTCTCTTCCCTGTATTCCCAGCTTGCCCAATGTCTTGTCTGCTTTGTATAAACACTTTATGAAGTTGATAGCGTGGACATTTTGTTGACATATATTTATTTAGAATATGTTATGGAAGATTGTATCTTACAGCCATGTTACTGGAGGAAGGGGAGAGAAAGCAAAGGATATTGGGTAGAGGGGCTTTCTGTCATTAAAAGGGAAATGGTGGCTATGAACACAGATTGCTGAAGTCTGAGATCAATACAATTGCAAGACTGACCATCAGTACACTCTGTATGACATAACCAGAACAATGGTGGTGTCCTTTGAGTAGAGGCTATTGCTGTAGCCATAGCTGCTGAAAGAATGGTATGTGAGAATATCAAAACCTTCTTCCAGGATCAATTTTCCCTAAAATTTGACACTTTACATTAACAGAAATAGCCATGAAAAAGGGAGCTGACAAGTGCACAGAACAAAATGTAATGAAGAATGAACATTCTTTGTAACTTCGGTGTGAAGGAAGGATAGGTTTTTTGATTTCTACTGTACTTCTTTCCATTACACATTGGTTGAAAAATGTCTTTGATCAGATGTCTTTGTTCAGCTCTGTAGTATTGCTCTGAATGTTGCTTCTGTAGGTGCAGAGTAGGGAACTGAATTAGAGCAGGGAGATGTGGTGCTACTGGAACTCTGCAGGACAGGTGATACATGAGGCAGTTGCTGTGTGCCTCTTTTTTCCCTCAGGGAATGCCTTTGCTCACAAATATTCTGAAAATGCCTTTTCTGTGATTTGTGCATGGCACCACCTGTCTGGTCACACAGTCTCCAAGGAGGAGGGAACAAGGCAGGGTTCCTGCCAGGGCCGGGAGTGCCACTTGCAGGGGAAGGTGCTGTGGCACAGCCAGCTCTGCTGGGCTGGGGCAGGAGCTTCTGCTGCTCTCCCTTCAGTATGGAGGCACTTGACCTCTGCTCCTGTGGTATCAGCTGAATCCTAGGAACAGAGTTTGGTGTGTTTGCCCATTGTTTAACAGTAAATTCAGCCTTTCAGCTGAATTCAGCTAACAGTCAAGTCAAAATATGAAGAAGTATGACAATTAGCCAGCATTGTCCACACTTCAATAGTAGAGACAGAGTCTAATATTTTTTGGCAGAATATTGACTTCCAAGAACAAAGCATTAGGGATTAAAAAACCAATATTTTGATGCTATTAGTGCTGCATAAGGTGCAAGAAAAGACAGTAAGGATATCTGCTTCTGTTGTCTTTTAAAACAGGAGAACTGTGTCTATGAAACAGTAGTTTTACCTCTTGATGAAAGAGCATTTGAAAAAACTTTAACACCAATCATCCAGGAGTATTTTGAACATGGAGATACTAACGAAGTTTCGGTATGTTATGTGCCTTTTTATTTCTTTGTTTTAGGGGTCAAAGCTGTAGCATACAGAGTAATGCAATTGCCAGCCATGAATGACTTCACAGAGAAGTTGGCAAGAAATGTACTACAAGAATACCCAAGCAGTTATATTAATTATGTGAGCAGAAGAAGCATATGTGTAATTGTATAAGTACATAAATAGTTATTTGAGGTCTATTTATATATTTAAATAATAAAAATTATGAAATCTCATTGTTTTGTTTTTCAAATCTTATCTAGGAGATGCTGAAGAACTTAAACCTTGGTGAAATGAAATACAGTGTGCCAGTGCTGGCTGTTTCCTTGGCATTAGAGGGGAAGGCTAGTCACAGGGAAATGACATCTAAGCTTATCTCTGACCTCTGTGGGACAGTAGTAAGCAAAACTGATGTGGAAAAATCCTTTGATAGACTGCTCAAAGAACTACCTGAATTGGTGTTGGATTCTCCCAGGGCACCGCAGGTATATTTGTAAATCTTTATGCTAGTAGTCAAAAGCTTTTTGTGGCTAAAATAGATCAAATAAACTGAAATAGACTCTGTGTTTTGAAAAATATCTATTGATTTTCTCACTGTCTGTAATCCTCTCCCAATTACCCAGGCTGTGTTTTCTCTTTGAAACAGCTCATTTAAATAAAATCTGAAAACCAAGCACATTATAATTATCTAGTTAAAACTTCTTTGAAATTCAGCATTTAATTAAAAATGCTTCTGTTTTGTTGCAGTTGGTGGGCCAGTTCATTGCTAGAGCTGTTGGAGATGGGATCCTAAGCAGTACCTACATAGATGGCTACAAAGGCACCGTGGATTGTGTCCAAGCTCGGTAATTTCCTTGCTTTCTCTATAGAGACAGTTTTCTATTCCAAATGTCAAAGATAATGATCAAGAATTTAGAGCTTCAGAATAAATCATGCAGTTCTTTAATGTCGTTTTTTTTTTTTTAATTTGAAATGAAAAAAAAAACCACCACAAAATCTGCAATAAAACCAACAAAATCCACAATGACTCAAGTCAGAGGAGAAATACTGAGTTCTGAAAAATGTATTAATACATTTGAGTTGAGTTTGTCAGGTTTGTTGTCCAGCTTATGTTAGAGGATGTAAAATGAGCTGAAAGAAGAAGTGGTTATGGAAGGTTTTGTTTTAGAAAAAGCTTTAATGTGATTAATGGGTAAATATAGCATCAGGACAGCTGCTGTAAATATGTTGTGAAATACACAAGGGATTAACTGTTTTGCCTTACAAAGGCTTGAAGCCTGTGCAGTGATTTCCGAGACTTTCTCTGTAATGCTCTATTTGTCAAGAAGTACAATTGTTTTCCATGTCAGTGTGAGAAGTTTGAAGGAGCAATCTCTGACAAAGAGGGATGTTTTAATAATGAGTCATGTTTTATTTTTCTTACCCCTGTAAATGTATGTTTCAGGCTTATGGAGGTGCTGAACTCCTGTTTGTTCTAGAAGTTGCATTTGCAGTGATTATACTTCAGCACTTTCAGAAGGAAGAGCAGTTCTTAGCTGCCTACCTTGGGGGCTCAAATTGAGAAATTGTCTGTCACTTATATAAATGTGTCCTGTGATTTGAAGGCTTGTAGCCTGCATTCTGCACATCTGGGATGCTTTGCTGCCTTTGTTATTTCTTGGCCAGTCTTTCCTGCTCATTAAATCTTGGTGAATAGAGTTATTGTTATTGGCTTGCCCCCAGCATGGGGACTGGGAGAACTGTTCCTCCTTTACATGGACGGTACATACTGTATCCCAGACTTCTTTTTTTTCACCTTACTTCCCTTTTTATTATTTTTTCAATAAACTGGCAGGCATCCCTAGCTCGTGCTATTTTTCCAACTACATATTTACCTTCTGAAGTGTTTTCTTTGGCTTAAATTATAAAGGTTTCCTAATTCTTCAGACCCAAATGGAAAACAGTATTCCAGTAGAAAACTGTTCTTGAGTGTGGCAGCAACTCAGGCCTTTTTTGTTTGAGACCTACCTGCCAAGCTGCGTTCTTGGAGGAGGTGTGGATACAATCCATTTCTGAATAAGAAAAATACTCAAGTGAGGATGTTTCAGGTTCTATGTTGGTGATTTAATATACTGCCATTGCAGGATTGTTACCTGTCCTTGATATGAGCAGGAGTGTAAGGGTGGCAAAAAGACAACGTGGGGAGCTTATTTGCTGATTTTTTAATCTGGATGGTTCCCGCGGAGTTGATAACCCTGACCTCTTCCCAAAGATCTGGTAGCTTTGTCTGAGGAGATGTGGCCGTGGGGGAAGTTGCAGATGCATTTACTGAAGTTCTGTAACCAGGTTTAAAGCACTGACTTTGCCTTTAGAGCTGCGCTGGACCGCGCGACGGTGCTGCTGAGTATGAGCAAGGGAGGCAAGCGCATCGACAGCGTGTGGGGGGCAGGAGGGGGCCAGCAGTCTGTGAAACACCTGGTCAAAGAGGTAATGACACAACTCCCCACTCTCCAGCTGACTGCTGGGCTAAGCTTACTTTGTTGGGGGTACAGGGAAGAGAGACAAGTATCCCATACTAAAATGATGTCTTATGTCATGAGTGTTGGTTTTGTTTTGTCGTTTGGACTTTCTTTTTTTATATAATTGATTTAGATGAAGTAGTAGAACTGATGTAGATCATTTAGTTGACTTTGTGTCATGTACCAGCATGCTCCCACCAGTGACTTAATATTTGTCACTGATGGGAGCATGCTAGTACAACATTCTATATTGCAAGTATATGTTTATTTTTGCTTCAAGCACAACTTGTAAGCATTCAGCTTTTTAAGACCTCACAGTATAAAGTGATGAAGTAATTAAAAGAGCCAAGATGAAACTGGCTAAACTAGATATACGATTATTTTTTGGCATTGCTGATCAAAAGCACAGTAATAACTGAAAAAAGAGAGAGGAAGAAAGAAGAATGTTTAGAGATCCATGCTATAAAGTAAGCAGGTCTAAAGGAAAAGGTCATGTTACAATTCCTAGGCTGGGAGTCTAACAGATGATAGGAGGAGGCATTCAAGGGAGAGGATAAACTTAATGCCACCCACATGCACCTTTTATGGTGACACACAGCTTATGAAACAATGATTTTGGTGCTTCTGTATCTACACTGTGGATAGGTATTTGGCTTACACTGTGTTTCAGGTTACTGATAGTGTCTCCACTTAATTAATGCCTAAATTTAATTACGTTTATAAAAGCATTGGCAGCAAGTTTGAGGAACTAAATTGCTGCTGGGTTGATAGTGGATTATCAAAACATTTGACAGCTTTTACATTTTGTATCTAATTAGTGTTGGGTTTTTGTTTTAAAATTCAATAGATTGATATGTTGCTGAAAGAGTATTTGCTTTCTGGAGATGTATTGGAAGCAGAACGCTGCCTTCAGGAGCTGGAAGTACCCCATTTTCACCATGAACTTGTATATGAAGTAAGGAGAAGCAGGGTCCCTTTAATAATTGTTGGTGTTTTGATGTGGGCATGCAAATAATATAACTGGCATCTGAAGCTTAGGTTGCTTGTTCTGTTATTTGAATAACTAAATTGTTTCATGTAAAGTTAAAGGTTTGTGTGCTCATTTGTGTGTGCATTGTGCAACAAGTAAGCTGCTGCTGACTCTGGGAAGACCTAGAAGTTATTTCTGGGGGTTAAATAGTTGAATTCAGATTATTATAAGTTCTTGAAAATAAGATCTCAGTTTATTTTCTGCTGAGGAATAGCAACAAAGAAAATCCTCCCATGCTTTGTTTTGGTGTTTATTTCCTTCTAGTTTCAGATATCTGGGTATTCTAATGGGTGTTACCTGTTTTTGTTAAGTTATAGAGCTTCCTTTTTCAGGGTGGGATTGTTTCACCCAGCACATTTGTAAAAGCTTACATATTTCAGACCCAGCCTATATGGAAGACTGTTCCCATTTGTACTCTTTTATCTGCCAAATTGGGAAATGGTTGTTTACCAATAAAGCTGAACACTCACAATCTACAAAATTTCCTTTTCACTAAATTGACTTGTTATAGAAAATTCCTTCACAATAGAACTACAGAATCATTTCAGTTGATGGGGGTTGTGCAGTATTCTAGATTCTAAGCTTCTGAGTCCTCCTGAAATCACAGATAAGAAACCCCCATGGATACAAAATTAAAGCCCCGTGGATACAAAATTAATTTCACAAAATTAATTAATTGCCATCTGTACTGTAGCAGCCATATGGATATAGTAATGTAGTGCTGAAACCAGAGACAGAAAGGCAATGCTTTTCACTCTGTCTAGTCCTTTCTGGTTTTTCATACCTTTTATCCAAAGAATTTTCATTAGTTTTTCAATAATAATAATAATAGTAAACTGAAATTGTGAGTGCATGTAGCAAATGGGCTTTTTTCCCCAGAAAACTCATAATACCACATTCACTCCTTTCTGTACCTCATATGGTCACACACCTTGTACCTGAGCCAGTGTTTTCATTTTAGTCAAAACACTTGCATGATTTGTTTTAGGCCATTGTACTGGTTTTGGAGTCAACTGGAGAAAAGACCTTCAAAATGATACTGGATTTGTTGAAAACTCTGTGGAAGTCTTCTGTCATTACTGTGGACCAAATGAAAAGAGTAAGTATGGCATTTAGAGAATTTTGCATGAAGTCTTCCAAAATTTCCAGTTGCCTTTATGCAGTTATATGGTTACAGCTCATCATCTAAAATGCTGAAATATTGCTTCATCTTTTAAATTTGTCTTTTTATCTGGTAGTTCTTTGTAACTGAAGTAGTAGAATAAAGGCCTACTAATTACAAATGTCAAGTAGAGCTACAGAAACTATAGAAACCAGTATTTTGCACAGTTGGAACCATCTGTGACTTGACTTCTCAGGATGAGTATAGGACAGTAATTCTGTCCCAGGGCAGACTGGGGACCACACCAACACTTACATAAAAATGAACCCAGCTGTGTTGCTGGTGGGAGTAATGAAGTCATCTCTGGTTGTCCCCAGTCTCCCCTGCTGCAAAAACTTGTGTTGGTCATTTGTGGCCACATTTTGTTCACTTACATGGAAGATGTCATTTTCTTCCCATGTTACTACCCTTATAGTAACAGGCAGGTTAACATACAGATTTCATACTGTCTGTATTTCTGACTTCTAAAGAAGTTAAAAGTTCAGGTTGTGTTTTTCTGTATTTGTATAATGCCATGGTATGGGCTGATATTATATACCTCATTTCTCTACTGACTTGTAGCTGCAATGCTTTAATTTTGTGAAACAATATAAAAATACAAATCTTCTGGAATGCAGAAGGGTATTTTAAAACATTGTAATAAAATCACAGTAACTCTGTAAGAAAATCACAGAATAACCCAATGGTTGTTTGAATCCTTACACTGCAGGGCTATGAACGGGTTTACTGTGAAATCCCAGACATTAACCTGGATGTGCCACACTCCTATTCTGTGCTCGAGCGCTTTGTAGAGGAATGCTTTCAGGCTGGAATCATCTCCAAACCGCTGAGAGACCTCTGCCCTTCCAGGTACTTGTTTCACTGTAGATAGGCAAAGGCACTGCTTTTCATTCCCATCACAGGTTACAGAATGCAGCATCTTAGGACCAAAGTGTTACTGACTGGAAACTGGAGGATGGACCAACAGCTGGACTGGTAAAACGTGTATTAAGAAGCTGCACTGATGTGAAACCTGTTGAGGCTGGGATAAATACTTGAGGAAAGGCAGCCTCCTGTGAATCCCAGGCAGCATCCCTCAGTGCTCCCCAGAGGATAAAGGCTGCCTCTCCTATGGTTTCCTGATTTGCTTGGTAGAAATCAGTGCAGCACCAGGCTGGAAGATCCACTTGTCACAATGGTCCATGTAGGTGACAGTGGAAAACTGTCAGCTGTACTGGGAAAATGAAAAAAAAATCATTTAAAAATGGTTTAAACTTATCAAACAGCGAGAGTAGAGTTCTAAGACGAGACAACCAGTCCTAATATTTACATAAAAAGGAACAGAACACCAATATGGGATAAGCTCTGCACATCCCATTCCATTTTGTATCTGTCCTGTGATTCATGTCATGCTTTTGTTTTTTTCTTTTTTGTTATGGCTTGGTTACTTGTAGCATAAATAATGCTGTGTGAATTGTATCTAATCAGTATGCTGTTACCTCCTTACTGGTCACAGAACAGTTAAGTTTCATTTCCTCTGGGGAATATATGTAAATTTTAAAATAGGATGTGAATACTATTATTCACAGTTTTATGCATTGGGAATAGTATTTATTTGACAGGTCTTTTCTATTTTGGATGTTTTGTTAGAGTTCTTAAATGTGATAAATTTGGATCTTGGAATGTTAGCATCTTTATCAAAAACAGCCTCCATTTATGGACTTCACACTTAAAACTGTGTGTGTGTTGGTATCAAATGTTTTGTAGGTTTGGGTGTGTGGGAGGATAGTCATCACTGCATCAAAAGCTTGATTATACTTTGGTTACCAGTTATATGTTGAGAGGCATTTTTGGTACTTCAGTTTTAAGTAGAAACCCACCATTTCTAGGTTTCCAAACCAGCATTTTTAAGCAGCTGAGCTGACATTGTGATCACTGCTAACCCTGCTGAACTCACTTTTTATTTGACTTCCAAGACCCAAGAGAAGATTCTTCTCAGCAATAAAAAACAAGCAACGCTGCTTTAAATTACTGAAAAGAGATTTCTACTTTGTTACAGGGGCAGGAAGCGTTTTGTGAGTGAAGGAGATGGAGGTCGTCTGAAGCTGGAAAGCTACTGAATGTGAGACCTGCCTCCTGGAGCCTTACAAGAAAGGGAACATAGCTCGCTCTCGATATATACAACACGCATGCTCCTCTGGTGTGTGTAGGGATGCACACCTAGGACAGACCAAATTTAAGAGTTGCTTAGCACAGTTCGTATTTTTTTAAGAGCACATGTTTTGGGTACAAATTGTTTTCTTTTTTTTTTAATAGTTTTGTAAATTTCAGGAAGAAGTGTTCTTTCTTTGGGCATATAGTAGAACAACTAGCCACTGCTGTGGTGGTGCCTTGAAATAAGCTATCTCTGTATGTGCCATGTTTATGACCTAATCATTCCACGTGTGCATCGATGTCTGACTGCCGCTCGCTCTTTCCAGGACAGTGCTGTCATCATAAAATCACTGG
The DNA here is from genome assembly GCA_013400575.1 of Peucedramus taeniatus. NCBI lineage: Eukaryota > Metazoa > Chordata > Aves > Passeriformes > Fringillidae > Peucedramus > Peucedramus taeniatus. The sequence goes on from WBNO01009357.1 coordinate 81,974, forward strand.
TTTATACAAAGCTTTATTATAGAAGGGTCAAGTTAAGCTGCTGTGATCCCATTTCCATTGCTGCTAAAGAAATAACTGTGCTTTGGGAGTAAAAAAAAATTAGCAGTTTCTTTGTTTTAAAGAGCCCAAGAAAATACAGCTGGGTCAAAAGACAAATTCATCTGTTTCAGGGGAGAACACTGGTTGGTTTCAGCCCCCATGTACCAAACTTGTCTTTTTTTCTATGTAACTGGAAAAGTGAAAAGTTCTGGTAAAACATATTAAAAATATTTTTTGTGAAGCTCTTTTGTTTCTGCCTCTTTTTTATTTATTTTAAACAGAATAAATTAAGCAGTACATCTAACGCTGCCCTTTGGTATTGCAATCAGGAGGAGAGCACAGAATAATTAAGCTCAGGGTAAGTAAGTACCAGATCTGTTTTGGAAAACACAAGTGACTTGCGTAGGAGCGTCCAGGCTGGCACAGATACTGTGACTGTGTTTTTGCAGCAGAGCTTCGCCAAGCCCTTGCTCAAGAACAAGACGGATCTAAGGATGACTCGCTTACAGGAGCTCGGTAGAGCCTCTCCTCTGTTCTTCAGTTTCATGTCAAGATTCGGGGTGTTCCGAAATGTTGGGAATAGCCATTCCAGGGCCGGTTGTGCTCTAGGAGCCAAGCGCTTCAGTGCTCGAACGAGTCTGGTGAGCCCGGCTTAGAGGAGGGGTTGTGGAACTCGCCTCCGCCCGCTTTCCGAGGGCTTCTGGTACCTCTAAGGACGCGTTTAGAACAGAGCCTGGGCAGCGCCCAGCGGAGCTTCTACAGCAGCAGCGCCCGACGCGCGGCCTTCCCCGCCCAGCCGGCAGCACCGCCCGCGGTCAGGCCCCGCTTTAACGCGCAGCCCCGTTCCCCAGCGGTACCTCCGATCGCGGGTGCCGCCGGGCACGGCGCTCCCCGCGCTACGGCCGGG
>WBNO01009358.1:0-13685 GCA_013400575.1 Peucedramus taeniatus
AAAAAAAAAAAAAGATAGCAAACTCTTTATCAGTCACATGAAGAACAGGAAATGATAAGACTATCCTTTGATATGTCTGTCATTAAAAGTTTTTTCATCTAAGCTGAATTTGTGGGGAAAAGACCATTTACCAATTAGCTGTTTCCAGAATTAACAGTTTAAAGTTGGGAGCCTGAAAAATTTTGACTACTAAAATGTATGCACGTTTAAACCTCAGTGTTTTATTAGAATAGAATTTAAGTATATACTGTATACATTCCTAATGTCTACTCTTATTAAATTTTGATGTTAAACAGAAAGGGGAAACCATGTGCAACTAGATTAATTCATCTCCAGGGAGAAAGGACACATTAATAATTGAGATAATGTTTTCATATATGTTGGAATCAAGTGTGCCTTTCCACTTCTTTATTAGAAAACACATTAGCGGAAAATTATCTCATTCTCATCAGTAAGACCTAATTGCTAAGAAGGTCTCTGTTTCTTTGCAAAAACAAAAGGATTATTCTCACCACTTCAAAATTGAAAAAATAAAAAAGGATCAGAAACATTATCAAGCATTTCTGGAATAAATGCCTGTATTACCAAAGAGAGTGTTTATTTAATACACCCAGTCCTGTTTTTGTTTTAAACAAATCAGAGTTTATTGTATTTTTATAAAATACAAGCAAACTCTGGTTATAGAAGTGGGCCAAAGGGGAAAAAAAAGCACTACAACTAAAATGACTAATATTTTTGGCTTTCTGAAAGACTGATCTTTCTGTAAGTTATAAAAAATTATCTTGGCTGATTGTGAGAGAACTCCATAGTTTCCCATGAACACCCATAGGTGTCAAGGCCTGTTGTGAGGTAATGGAATGGTATGTAATTTACTCTGAGTCGTTGAACATTATGCTGTGTGGATTACATACAAAGCAAACATCCAGTGCGTGGTGGGAACACTTGTGCAGACAGGCTGAAGCATATTTCCATAGTATTGAACTATACATCAAATGCAGTGCTTCTGGTGTTTCCCACAACAAAGAGTATAAAGAAAAATGCAACCAAAACAGTAACTACACTTAAAAGTGTTCGCAATAGCCCTTCTGTTTGCCTGGTGTACACAAAGAACTGTAAACTAAAACAAATATCTATCAACTTTACAGGGCTGAGAGCAAAATATTAACATGAAATTTTTTATACTAAAAATGTGAAATTCTCTCCATAAGATCCATCGGGACCTAATGCTGAACAGCTGATCTGTAGACAGACTTGCATTTGCAGCTGTGTGGGGAATTTTGGTAAAAGAGAATGAGCTAAAGTCACAACTTTATAAAGGGACTATGACCAAACATTCATTTATCATTTACAGTGATTTAATCCACACTCCTATGCCATGTAGACTAAATGAATACAGACTATTTAGAAATACACTGTCATTTGCTTTTATGTATTTTCATAGATCAGGTTCTGTAAAATTACACACACTTTATGCCTACTTTCTTTTAATATATTTTTCTTTATTAAACATTGGTCTTCTGATAGATAAAGTATGCTAAATTGATAGACAAAGCAAACGAGAAACAGCAAAATTTCAGCTAGAGCTTAGAGTATGTGTTTCTTTGATAACAGTTTTTGCCATTAACAGAAATAATTCAAGACCATGAGATGCCCAGCAATTGTTAAATTGTTAAATCAAATTGAATTCTTATTTTTAAGATAATTCCATTAAAATACATGCATTCATTTTGTTAGCCAACAGGAAATCTGTGTTGTGTGTTAAGAGCACAAGAGTAATCCCACATAAAAACTTAGCTGACAACTACTTATGGCCTGAATCTGGTACATACTGGTTTTTATTTTTGTCCTTTTTGTGTATCTTTTTGTGGTTTGCTTTTAATTTTTAAAAAAGCCCTAACTTTTTTCATTGCTTCAAAACAGTTTTTAAGTTAACCTGAAATATGATAAAAATTCTTGCTTATTTAAAAAGGTACTGTCAAGATTTGCAACTTTACTTGCATAAAACTAATTCATACGTTTTTTTAAATTACACTAATGATGTAAATATTTATGGGAAAATTATCTGATTTGATTTATCTAAATTTCAGTATTTTATGTAATACGTGGATATCTGGCAACCTCGTTTTACTATTGTATATTCTGTAAATTAGAATAGTCTAAACCACAATACCCTTCTTAACAATTAGAGCCTCCAACATCATTAAAAACTGTTCCATAAAAAATATTTGATTGATAAAACATCCCAAAATACTATAATTACAATCAGTGGGCTTTGGTAGGAACAGGTTAAAATCCAAATTATCAATATCTGCTATACAAGAGAAATTCCATCTCCACTGGAGGCAGCAGCAAAATTCCCAATCGCTGCAATTCATCCAGTTCTACTGATCACATTCAGATGTGTTCTGAGACACCTTTTTAATGTGAAAATCTCCTTCTTGCCACAATGACAAGGTTTTTGGTAAATACCTTGAGACAAAGACTCTGGTGTGTTGTTTATTATTTGTTTACACATAGGAAAAGCATAGGAGCTCCTACTCCTCCACACCCCCAAATATCTTTCAAAGATTTGTTCACTTTCACTATACACACACTGAAGACAGCAAAAACACTCCACATCTGTATGGATTCCTTATATTCCGAAGATTTGGATTTGGTCTAGATGAGCAAATACCACAGATCTATGGGTGTGTTTCTACTTGCAGTTAGTTTTGAGGCAAGCAGAGATTGCAGCTACAGAGAGCTAAGCAGAACTAAAAAATTATACCTTGCAGTACAAATCAAAGACGAAATTAATGGCAAAAGACTAGGAAGAGAGTAAACTCTTTCTGACACACAGGTATTATAGGTTTTCCCTAACAGTTATCACCGTTACCCTCTCCAAGACAATGACAAATATTTAAAAAAGAAAAACCAAAAGCCTTGAGATATCTGAAAGTGGCTTTCACACAAAAGTACTGGAAACCTCATTAGGGGAATGCACAGTAGGTACAGGACCAGAGCTGAACTAACCTGAGCAAGCTGAACTGAACTGACCTCCTTCACACTGCAAAGGGTCAGGCTGTAGAAGAGGGTCCTGGGCTTGTTTCAGTAGCTTTTCTTGGAGTGGCTGGGGACCACAGCAATGGTGCAGCACCCCATCTCAACCCACATTTGCTGCTCTAACACGATACAGCTGGTGCTGAGACATGAGAGCTCCATCAGCTCTTGTAACTCAGGTCAAAATACAGAAAGCACTGGGTGTTCTAAAAGCTTCAGACCTCTCTGATCAAGTCTCTCTACTACACATTACAGCACCTCTTCTTCTGCAGACCAATTGGAGCTCTGTGCTATCCACTGGTTTTCTGGCTACCTTTATCACAGCAAGGCTTTTTCTTGCCGTGGCCACATTTCCAAACCTGCTTACTCGGTTTATTTGAATTGTGGGTTTGTTTGCTAATTTTCATGGCTAGTTCTGGTGCTAGTACTGCATACAATCACACTCCATGCTTACTTCAAAAAGATCCAATTTGACAAGGAAGGAAAGATGATAACTTACTTCCCAGAGATGCTGAGTGTTCCTGATGGCACCTGCTTGGACCTTCTCCGGCAAGAGCAAGATTCCCTGGAAGGGCCCAATCCAGGTGCCCTGCTGGATCCGCTGTGCCGCACAAATTCCGTAGGCCAGGCCAGGCACCGTGCTGGTGCACAGGCACACTTCCCGGGGCAGGTCCCGGAGCCACTCCGGGATTTCGGGCGGAGGGGCTGCCGCGGCCGCGCTGCTGGTGCCCACCAGCCGGCGCAGGGAGTGCAGGGGCCCGTGCATGGGGCACTCGCCGTTGCGGTTATCAGCACACATGTCACATCCTGGAGGACAATAAGGGAAAAGCACTATCAGTATGGTGCTGCTGGCTACCAGCATCACCACAGCCACAGGCCATGTCATGCAGATCCCTGCTCCTGTGCTGCCATTTCATGGCAGTACAGCCAGTACTCATACACACTGTGCCCTTTTGAGCATTGCTTAGGCTGGTTTTCCAGATCTCACCAAAGCCCTAAATAAGAAATTCCAAAGGCCGAGCAGAAATCCTGCAGACAATTTGTAAGCCTGGTGTGTTCACAAACCTGCCAGGATTCATTTACTTTAACAATGTTTTTAAAGATGAATTTTTTTACTAATATAAATAGTCCAGTTAAACCATCCCAGTGTGTTTCAGTGAGACATTTTAAAACACAGTCATAGTGCCTTACAAGTCCCTCTCAACTGCCTTACCACATCTCAGCCCAAGGGCTTAATTGGAACAAGATTTAATTTAATCCTTATTTTAAATGAACATTCACTCTGGCTTTTACATTAATGTGTGTGCATGCCTGTCTGTTTGGAAAATAAAATAAATAAACCAGAACTTCATGAATGACAAATTGGAGCCTGCATGCACATTTACTTTCCTAAAAACAAATCTAATCTTAAAACTGAAATTATGCAGCAAATATTTCTGGCACACATTTGAAATTTTATTTATTGAATGAGAACGCATGTTCTTTGCCTGTACCATGTAAATAGGGAAAGACTAAAACAGCATATCCGAGTTCACGAGCAATTCCTGTGAAAACGACCCTTTTGAAAAACTGTTAATTTCCTTAACAGTTGTTAATAATGAAAAAATGTGTCTCTATTTTAGAAAGATCCTACCATGACTTTTCTGAGAAAAGAAAATTTTGGTTAAACGTTTCCACTGCACACTATTCCACATGCCACAAATGTACATCTTCCAGGAAAATGTTTCATGTTCAAGAAATTAATTTCTCTGGAGATATGCTGAGTTAACATAACAATGAATCTCTTCAAATAAGTTGCCATCTTCTTCACATTTCTTTTTCGTAGCACAATAAACGTTTTCATGTAAATTTATCCCAGAAATACAAAGAAAAAACCAATAATTATGGCGTAGTACTCTTGCAGTAAGTTCTACATCTTTCCCTAATAATTTTATATACCACTCCTTATAAAAACAGAGCACAGCATTCACTACAGAAGTGGGAGTTTCTTGGTCTATGCCATAGATTTAGACTTGCTAGACTGCCTGCAACCACAGTTTCAATTCTCAGGGGCTCTGACTCAGATGTTCTTCTTTCCAAAGTGGGTGTACAGTGTATTAAGTAGGCCTCTTTCCTAAAGATCCTTCAAAGGAAAACCCTCCGTCCATTTCAGCAAAAGCTGCTGAAGGACAATAAAAGATGCACCTTCAAATTATGGCTTCTACGTGTATTCTCCGGTTTTAGACACGCTACATAAACACTCTTTCCTGTCATCCTCTTTTGAATTTTACCATTAAAAAGTGGTGCATTCAGCAACAAGAAATTATTACTGAGTTACCCGTGGAAGCTAATTTCCCTCAAGAAGCTAATTTCCCTCAAGACACCTTTGGGTCTTGCAGAAAGCACGTCTCCACCTGGTGCTCCTCTGTCCAAGTTTTCTACCCGCAGCATCGGTTACAGATCTCAACAGAACGCAGGGAGACAAGCCCGGAGTTGGGCATTACTCCGCAGAAGGGCTGCATGTGAAGCTGGCCCCAAGCCGTCCATCCCTATAACAGGTCCGGGCAGGATCCGAGGAGCGCCGGCCGGCACGGCAGGACAAAGCCACCTAGTGGGGACAGCGCTTACGCGGCTCTGCCTGGAGGGTGCAATTTCGCCTGGCCTTAAGGACATAATCCCTGCCACGAAACGACTTCTGCTGGGCTAAACCGCCACTGCAGAGGGGTTTTGCTCTCTCAGCCACGTCAATTAGAGGCGGATGGCGGATGGAGGATGGGATTTGCAGGACCCCGGGGAAGATATTTCTGGCGAGTCCTAGAAGAACGCAGCAGACTTTCTACAACCATTCTGAGGCATGATGAATAAAAGTCATCAAGTATATGCTGGAGAGGGAGGGAAAGGGGTGGGGAGGCGGTTGGGTTTGGTTGGCGCTTTTTTTTTTTTTTTTTTTTTTTTTTTTTTTTTTTTTTTTTTTTTTTTTTTTTTTTTTTGTTATTATTTCCACAGCTAGTTTGGAAAGTGAGGTATCACCGCAGCATCTTTTTTTCCCTTTCCTCCTCAAAACCAGTCATCAAGAAACCCTGTGATTTTGGCAAATCCAAAGATGTTAGGGGCAGCACTGAGGTTTGGCACTGGAGGTCACATAGGAAAGGATCCCAAATAGGAAAACGGAAGAAAAAAACCCAAACAACGAAAAAAAAAATAAAAAACCACAATCCGAAACAGCTTGGCATGTGATATACTCTAAACGGATTATGGCTGAACTCTATGATCTACAGTTGGACTTGATGACTTCACAGATCTTTTCCAACACAAATTGTTCTGTGATCCTATGAAATCAATAGATTTCAACCTACCCGTGCAAGTTAGAAAGAAAACATCTTACAGGAAAATGGAGACCTTAAAAAAATTATGTCTAACCATGATGTCAGTTAGCACCCAAGGTAGGCCCTTGAATTCTAATTATTTGCACTGCTTTAATATTTTCTAGATGTGCAACCCTCCTCAGAACTAGCTGATTACAATGGCTTTCTTAGAGGAACTGTATCTCTGGAGAAACTTACATTGAACCAGCTAAAGTATCTTCATGACTCCAGTCAGAAAATCTGTGTCAAGTTCCTGCATCCGGCCACCAGATATTCGTAACTTTTCATGCACAAAAATTTCAGTACCTGCCTAGAACAATAATTACTTAACTTCATTCTGACAATATGCGTACATGAATCTGGGTTAAACATTTTATTTCTACATTTCCAAGAAAAAGAAACTAAGAAATTGTCAAGGAGTATAAACAAACCCTGTGTCACTGTCATTTACTCTTACAGAAAGTCACACATGGTGATATTTATTTTCCAGTGTCCAAAAACAGTGGTAACGTCTTAATACTTGGCAGTCACAGTATCTGATCCCCTGCTGTGTTCCTTTCCCTTTGTCCTGCCAAAGATGAAAATTTGGAAAATGGAACATCTTTTGAAACTGTTTTGGCTAATGTCTTGTTGATGAGAAGGGAGGAATCTGTCTTTAATACTAAGCAGTACTGAAATTCTTCTTAGTTTCATGCTTCATACATTAGGCTTTAGTTGTTATGTAATTGCACAAATAAAATCTTTAAAAATTCTCATAAATGTTATAAGGAATGGAAGCCATCCTAGCTATATTTTACTATGCCTGGAGTAAAAAGCTACTGTAGATATTTTCCTCTTCTGTAACTAACTTTCATGTAATATGGGAAGTGTCCATTTAAAGACAATCTCTGTAGGCAGTGTATTCCTTTGCCTCAGAGGACAAGGCATGATATGATATCCTTCATATCAGATTGGGGAAAACATCAAGGACTCCAAGACTTGCACACCATCCTGCCTCACAGCAGGATGAACAGCTCCATCTTTGTGTATGCTGCAGAGTACAATGTGACACACTGCACCAACACGCTTAATAAGACATGGAAAAGAAATGGGGGCTTGAGAGGGAGAATGTTGTGGTACACTGACATCATCGGAATCTCCAAACTGGATGGTGGCCATTATGATCCATGTTGGTGTGGGGAGTTTACATGAAAGGGAAGCTTCTACAAGTGTGAGCTTTCCAGAGGATGGCCATACAGGTGATAAGGAGAGGTATACTGTGCCCTTCCTCCAGTTTTGGCCTCAGAGAGCAGCTGAGCGTGAGTACAGGGCTTCACTGAGAACAGTTGAAATGGATAATTCCACTTTCTGTAATAGCATCAGTCAAGCCCCAAATCAAGTCAAGAAGAAGCAAGAAATGTGAGAAAATTGGAGGACTTGCTGAAAATGGAAAAACAAAGGAGGACTGCAGCCAGAGCAGAGTATGTCCTGATAAAATCTAGAGATGCCGAAGGTAAAATCAGTGGGAATACTCCATTGCAGGCCCAGATACAGCCAAACACTTTGGAAGGAGTTCAGTTTCCTACTTTATACCTTCATATTCTACAGATAAGGAGGATTAAGGAAAGGAAGATGCAAGAAAAAGAAAATTAAAGGATTTCCTAGTGGATCTGTTTGGCATGGTTCTTATGGAAGGACTGCAATATGTTACTGTTTATGTGCCTTCAGAAAAATGAACGCAGTATAATGCCAATACTATAACTCTGTTTGAGTACACTTAAAAGTACTAAACCTAAGCAAAAGGACATACCATTGTCCCTAAAATGTAATTTTAAACATGCACCAACATAAATAACACTACTACTGCACGCTTTAAAGCAAATCTGAAAGGAAAAACCTTTTTTTTTCAGTGAAAAACCTTTTTTCTTTTCAGTGAAACTAGGGTTTAACGCAGTGCTCTTACCTTACAGCAAACCAGCTATAACAATAAATGAAAGTAATACATTTTTTCCTCAGCAATAATATGCTACAAAGGTGCAGTTAGACTCAATACCTGCAGTTTGCTGGTATTAAAGAAGGGCGGCCTCTGACCCTTTGCTTCATAATTCACCACAGGCATGCAGGTATCCAGTGTAAGTGGCCATCATTTCACATGGTATTACTCACTTGCGAATATAAATCACTATGGCTGGCCTTACATCCCTGTCTGGGCCCGGGTACCCAGCTAGGCAGGAGGGAGGGCTGGAAGTGACAGTACCCCTTCATTTCCTGAGAGCGCACTTCAGTTTCCTCATTGATGAGCTGGCATCTACCTCCTTTCATCAAACAGTTTCTTTCAGACTGCCTCACTGGAGGCAGACTTTCGTGGGTACGAAACACAGATGCGCTTTCCGGTCGGGTGCCCTCTATTTATTTACTTACTTATTCTAACTACTCTTTGCAGAGAGCGGGACCAAGCTCGGCCCGCCGATCCACGGCTGTCACCGGGCCCCGGACGCCCGAGCCCCTCACTCTCTCCGTCCCCCCTCGGCGCAGGGTGCCGGCGCACGGGCGCTGTTCCCGCAGCAGCGCAGGAGCTGCCTCGGGGTCCCTGGCTCCCCGACGGGGGTCAGGCACACCCCGCGCCAGCTCCGCTGGGGAAGATGTTGTTCGAGAGCCCGTCTGGGCTCCCCGGAGTGGGTCAGGGGGCCCTCCCCGCCTGCAGAGAGGCTTTCGGGTTATTTTTAAGAGGAAAGTGGGGGGGCGGGTTGAGGGAGGTGGGTTTGATTTTCTCTGCCTTCTACCGTAGGTATGAATGAATTAAATTTCCGTGTCAGGTATGAGAAGGGTAGGAGAATATTGTGTGTAGATAAACCTTGCCACCCTCTGCCCCTGAGAGACCCCCATATACAATGTAGAGATGATGAATAGGCGCTAGGAGAGGAGATCGAAGTTCAGTCCGCACCGGCTCCACTCTCTCCTACAAAAGTATAGGGCAATTAATTGTGGCTTGTCCCCTCATCCTTCATCTCCTGGTGGCACATATCGATGGAGATTACTGCTGATGGACCATTTTATCACCCTAAATAAACAGTCACCACCTTCACTAACCTCAATCTAATGTATGGCTATCTGCTATGTTTAAGGGTGCTGGGTAACTAATGATGTAAAATAGCTAAATCATACAGGTTACCAGCAGTCCAGAGGGAAAAAAAAAAAAAAGTCCGAATATTTTCCACACCGATCCACTTCACAGCATGTTATATATACAGTGTCTCCCCATAAATTGAATGGGAAAAGGCGTGCAAAGTGCTTGGTCGCGTGACACTTCGGTTTTACACAGTGTATTTATTACAGTGGCTGGTTGGTGCTTTCTGGTGAAGGTGGAAGAGTCTCAGAGTTCTCAGTGCGGAAGCATCTCCCCAGAAGCTAGGGGCAAGCCTCCAAGGGGAAAAGCCGGTCCCGCAGCCCCGGACTCACCCTAGGAGATCTCCTCCTGGCCGCCCGAGCGCACCTCCCCCCAGAGCCTAGAAATACCCTCGCCCTTCCAGATTCAAGGCTGGGAAGCAAACGGTCCCCAGCCGCCTGCCACTTTATCGGGGCTTTAACATAATCCCCTTTACTTCCCTGGGAGTAAAGACTGCTGGGCTCTAATTAGAGTTTTGCCCCTTGAATGCTTCTTTTATTATTACTATTTTTCCCTAGCTTACCCCCTTTCAATTTAAAACAATTACATACAGACGCTTAACCCACAGCTCCTAGGCGGCTCTCGCCCCCTCCCTCGCCCAAGACCGTGCCATATCCATTGATATTTGACGATCAAGGCGTGTGTCTACTGGGAAACCGCCGCCCATCCATCTTCCCGCGGCGGCCGCCCGGCGNTGGGACCTGCCGGGGAGCGGGGACACGCGGGGTGCCCCGGAGACGAAGGGGATGCTCGGAATGGAGAGGGGGATACTATCTGGGAAAGGAGGGGAGACGGGGCACTCGCTGGGTTGGTGAAGGAGGTAGAGCTAAGATTAGAGCCCGAGAAGCAGACGGAGGCCTGCTGGGCAGGGCAGAGGAGCAGACGGAAGCCCCCGCTCCGGGGAGGGGATTAATCCCGGCGGGCGGGTGTCTGTGCCGGGCTGGGGACAGCCAGCCCGTCTCGGGGTGTCGTTGGGGCTGGCCGGAGATGGAAGTGCAGCGAGCAAGTACAACCCAAACTAAAGTAGACGGCTTCTCATCTCACCCACAGCCCCCACCTCCTTCCCTTCAAACGGGCAGTGAGGGTGGGAGTGATGCGGAGCGGGGAGTGAGGGTGGGAGTCAAGGCGGCTGGAAATCCCGCTTGCCCACGGTCTGCTAGCGTGACCCTGGCCGCACTCGGGGAGCCGCGCAGGGGCAGCCAGGCCCGTGCCCTGCAGCTTGTTCCCTTGATCGTGCGAGCGCTTGGAGTGCATGGCACGGCACAGGCTGTACTCGCGGCACTCCTTCTTCACTGACAGTTACCTTTTTTTTTTTTTTTTTTTTTACGCACGAGTTGCCCAAAGCAACTGCGCTTGGTCCCAGCAGACTGAAAGACTCGCGTTGAAAGTTTCGCTCAGAGGCAGCTAATAACCACTGGAGCGAAAGCCGCCCTGTAAACAAGTAAATTATAAGAATGTTTAAATTTAACTGAAGAAAAACAAACATAAAAAATAGCCGAGATGACGCTGGCTGCCCCTTGCCCGTCCTTCCGACGGCGACGGCTGCCCTGTCAGAGCCGGACGCGATTCACAAGCGTCCTTTCTGCAATCGACCCGAATGCTTTTCCGATTCCCCCTTTAATATCGCGCTCGGGAAGAAATTATTCAGGCTTCGCCTCTGACTCTGCGGGGTGTTGTTATTCCACTCACTCCTTAAAAATGTTCCCCCCCTAAAACGCTTTTTAATATTCCTTTCTCCTTTTGAAACCTTTGCCCTTTAGATTTACAGACCGGCCCCGAGAAGCAAAACATGTATTGTCTGAACGGTTCAGTTGTCGATTAGAAGAGCATTTCAGATTCCATTTTCTGCATGTAATTTATAATATCACGTTTTCTTCACTCGAGAACGCAAAATACACGAACAGGTTTCACTACAGGGTAAGTCTAAGCACGAGGAAGCTCAAAATAAAGTCAACATCCTATATAGGAACATTTGCAGTGCTATGAAGGCGGGAAAAATCTCCACCAAACTCCGATTCAACTTTCCTCCCGCACAGATGCACAGCACTGAAGTCTGTGCTAGCATCCACGCCGTTTAATTAATACATAGCAGGGTGTCATGGAAACTTTCAAAACAAGCTCCTCGTCTGAAATTAAATTAAACGAATCCACGTTTTGCTTGGGCATGTGTTTAAGGATTGCTGGTTTGGCGTACCGTTTGTCTGTTCAGCAGCTTTCCTTAAACAGACGTTTAGGGAGTGGTGGTTGAGAAGGTGAACAAAAATAAAGACTTTTAAGAAAACTTAGGATAAAGTTTTTCAAACACTTAGGAGAGTGTTTGAAACAATAATAATAATTTTTAAAGGTGCATGGGCCGAAGCCATGTGTTTTAAGAGAGAGAGATCCGTGTGCTCCGAATGTTAGTTATAAAACTGATGAACTATTAGGAGTTCATAGCTCTTTTCATATTGTGAATTTCCTCGGTTGCGTTGTATTGATAGATACAGGGGGGGAAAAAAACAGAACCAGTTTCTAAAATTACAAACCTCTCATCCGTACAGATGTTTAATAATTAGGGGGCGCCCTCTGCGCCCCCCCCNAACAAAAACCACAACCCTCTCAGCTGTATAATTGGCAACAGCAGTATAAAACTCTTTGGAACCACCAAGTCCTAAATTAATTCTGACTCAAGCAGACTTTTTCGTCTAGAAAATCGGCTTTTTTCTTTAAATGACCATGTCATGCTTTTCCGTGGGGGTGAAAACTAAAACCAACGAGGTGTTAACGAGATCTGAAAAGAAACGACACTCCGAGATAAGAAAGAGGAAAACTTTGCCCTAGACCATCTAATGAAAACTGCAACTTTTCCCCTGCCCAGCTCGGAGTAATTGATTTCTGGGTATTCAGCTTCATTCCTGGGCTTTCCAGGCACGAATGGAGTGGGACATACAAGGCGAGAAAGGACCAGCTTTGTAGCTAGTTGCCCTGAACCTTTGATGAATCCATTTTCCTAAGCAGCTCTCCGAAAGAAATCTACCCCCGCCACAGCCTTTCCGGTGAAGCATGCCTTCCAGGGAAGGACCTTCCAGACCAGAAAAACTGCTACTGAACGCTTTCATCCCGTCTCCTGAAACAACTGGTAACAACGCAAAAATTAAAGGGAGGGAAGGGCGAGACGGAGGATGCTCCTCGTGGAGTGAGAGCGGTGCAGGCACCAACTGCGGTCCCCCAGCCTGGAGCGTCCCCGGGCTGGCCCCGTGCTCGGAGAAGCGGAGAGTAAGCGATGGAGGAGTGCGAGAAGGGGCACGATACGTACGGTTGTTGGGGTCGCTGGTGTGCTGGTTCAGGGGGATGATCTCCATGCGTTGCTGGCCGTACAGGTAGTAGTCCAGCTCCTCGGCAGTGCAGCGGTACCGAGCGGCGCCACGGTCGCCGCATTTGCCGCCGCCGCTGCCGGGCCCGCACAAATCCTTGCCCTGCAGGGGAGCGGGCGCTCCCCCGGCCGGGAGCTCCGAGCTCTGCAGCGGGCCGAAGACGGGGACCTGGGTCACAGGCAGGGAGGTCAGACCAGCCAGAGAAGCCGCCGCGGCAGCGACGCAGGACGAGGTGGAGGACGAAGACGGAGTGGACGAAGAAGAGGAGGAGGAGGCAGAGGAGAGGGAGGTCGGGCGCTGGCGGAGGCTGTCACCCGGGGGCTCGGCTCTCTCGGGTGGCTGGAGCTGGGCGAGGGGCCCGCTGCTTTTGAGCTGGCTGCTCTGCGGGAAAAGCTGCTGCCAGTGCTGCAGATAGGCGGGATCCACCTTCAAGAACGCGGATCCGCCGGGATCTCCGGGCTTCAGCATCGCTCTGCCTGTGGAGCAGGGAGGAAGGGGACAGAAGACGTGAGCCCCCCGCCCCGCCCTGGCAGGGCCGCCCCTACCCCGCGGTCGGACACACGCTCGGGCACACTGGGCCACGCGTGGGCTCCGCGCCGCGGCTGTGCGGGATCGGCGGCGGGACCGTGCGCCCGTCGCTTCCCCTGCCCGTGGCCAGGTTCGTCAGGAGAAAACCTCGTTCCGGAAAGCCCCAGGACGAGAAACGTGGTGGCCGGGGCCGCAAGGCTGTCCCCCGGTGCCCGCCCCGGAGCACGGGCAGGACACGGGCAGTGGGGGGCAGCCCCTCACGCCGGCCCACGGTCG
>WBNO01009358.1:14498-29304 GCA_013400575.1 Peucedramus taeniatus
GCCAGCCCCCCGTTAGCTGTGCTCTTGCCTCACTTGCTTTGCCCCTCGAGGGTTAGGGTGGGTTTTAGGCACCTACCCGACCTGTCCTGATACTGTCTCAGTTCGCTTAACATGTGCTCTGGATGACATGCCTCCTTTTCCCCTCGGCTACCTGAGACCAGTCCCAACACAGCAGAGGGAACCCACCGCCCCAGAGGTTCTCCTTCCTCAGACCTTGCTTCCGCGAGCACCACTAGCTCACCTCACTCCTGCTCTTTGTACTCGGTTACAGCGCAGTGCAAGAAGTATGCCAGAAGGAGAGGCAACCTGTAGCGAGAAACTTCTCATCTCTAGTGACTTTTCGTCCCCACTCTGCTTAGAAACTTGGGTTTCCCGCCCCGCTGCTCAGTTGTCGAGCTCACATATCAGTGAGTATTTAACTGGTTTGGGGCTTTTTTTCAGTTTCTTTCCTAGACCGTATGAAAAACCAGACAAGAACTATAATCTCTTAGGTGTACGGCGCGTACATACTATGCCTTGCATTCAGGACAAAATGCACAAACTGCTTATCTTACCAAAACAACTCTCTAGCGTCAGAAGAGCCCTCGCAGACAGGTGTTACGCTGACAGTGAATGCACAATTGCCTACAAACGTAACGTGTGACCGTGTAAAATGTTTTCACCATTCTCCCCACCCTGTTTCTAGTTTGTTTCTTTCCCACCCTTCATTTTCACAGAGCCTGGGAAAGCTGCTGCTGTTTAGACGTTGTCTGTGTCTAAGGCAGGACATTTTAACACAAATTTGAACATGACTGGGGCGAAAAATGTTTTGACTGGAGTCATTTTGACAAGGTCATCCGTCATCTGCTGTATAGATTGATAACACCTAAATTAAAGGCAAACACGAGTAGGAACACCCCCAGAACCCATTTTTAGGGGTTATAAAGTTGGGTATCAAAAGCTTCTTTAAATCTTTGGTCAATTCCATTGTGCAATATGTAATAATTTTCATCCCTCTCGCTCTCTTAATCCTCTTTCTATAGTTCTGCAGCGCTGCCGCTCAGCTCGGGGACAGAGGTGCGGGCTGGGAGTCTGTTCGCACCGTCGCTGGCGGTCAGTGTTGGGTGCACTGACAGTGGGCGCACTTGGTTCTCTCTGTTTCCACCGCATTAATGCAATGTCTCCTTCCCACCCAGCTCCTTCCTGGTCACAATTTTATTCCGCCCCATCCGACTCTTTCATTTTTTATTTTTTTTTTTCCTTACGTGCATATCTGTCCTATGGTTGTTTTCCTTGCTGGACTTCTTTCGAAAATACTGAATTGCTTTTAGTTGTAGAAATCTGAAAAATTCGTTTCGCGCTAGAAAAATGTGATGAAGTAGAGGAAAGATCCTAACCAATGGATTTAAGTACATTGTCAATACCTGCATTTGCTTCGAGTTGTTAACAGAAGTATTCCATGAGGGTTCATATTCAGGAGTACTTCAATCTGTTGCTTTTGGCGTTTTTTTAACAGACAGAAAAGTAGCGCTTTGAGCGATCAAGGTGGCAGAATAAAATTTATAGACTCTCTTGACACTCCGGGACCCTGCTCAGCCAGAGGAGATGAAGAAAGAAGGCTCGCCGCCTTTGCCGGTCCTCCGGCTTGCGGACGGCAGGGAGGGAGCCGGTCCCCTCAGCAGCCCGGGCCCGGCTCTGCCCGCTGCTCCGCTCGGTCACTCACTTGGGCGGGGGCGGCGAGGGCCGGGGGGCACACTGCGCCTTCTCATTCGGCTTTTGATCCTAGCGACAAGGAGCCCCGCTGCGCCGGGTCCACTCGGGCCGGGGTGGGATGGAGGAGAGCACCCGCGGGGAAGGTCGGTGAGCCGCGGGGCAGCGCCGGTGCCGAGCGGCGGGCGGGGAGAGCGGAGCTCCCTGCGCCGGGCCGGCGAGAAAGGCAGAGGCGTCCTCGCCACAGCGGAGGACGGATTCTCGCCCAGTCTGCCCAAAACATCTCCGCTCCCGGCCCCTTCACTCCCTGGGAAAGAGCGGAGCAGGCGCGCCAGCAGGGCTCCCAGCCTGAACCTGCACCTCCCCGGGGTGGCTTTAGCCAACCCTGACCTCTGGTCTCGCTTCCCCAGGCAGAGCGGTTTGTGCTCGTCCCTTCTGCCTCCCCCGAGTTGGTCTATTGTTGCTATTTCTTGGGTTTGCTTTTGCTGTGAGTTTGGGGTTTTTAAAATAGTTTTTAAAAATATGTCATTTCTTTGCTCCTGGATGTAAAGATGAGAAGGAAAAAAAGGAAGGAAGCTTTTAACTACTGCCATCTCCTTCTTCTCTCAGGCTTTTTCATTATTTAGAGGACGAGTGCTGAAACAAATCACATTGACCGTTTAGAAGGCGATCAAACCTTTATAAAAATCTATCGCCTACGAATCGATTGGTGAATATTTGCTAGGAATTTGTTCAAAAGAAATAAATAAGGAGGGTAAGTGTATTAAATGCAAAGGGGGAACACGGTGGTGTTTTTCTTCATTGATTAATGACCTCTAAAATAAAACAAGCGGGAAGAGGAGCCAAGATCGATAAATTAACTACCCAAATTCATCATTTTCCCTGCGATTTTTTTTTTTCCTTTTAGGGTGTTTGGTTGTGTTTTGTGAGGTTTTCTGGTTTCTTTCCTTTTTTTTTTTTCCCTCTTGCTTGGTTTGGTCTTGTTTTGTAAACAACACTTATGAAGGATGCCCTTCTCTTTGGAAACTCGAGGGCTTTATTTTAGGCTTGGGTTAAAAAAGGGAACTAAACCCCTTTTAGCAAGGGATTGAATCGGGGACACCCTATCTGATTTCGTTTGACACACAATTAAAAAGTTTGCCTTTCATATTAATTAATTCTCCTGATCTGGGGAAGACAAATGGTCGGTTACCTCTGACAGGAGTCCGATAAAGGATTCAGCAGCTTTCCTTCTTGCCCTAGGCGTCTCCTCATTCCAGTTTTAAGGTCACGAGCGGCCGAGTTAATAATTCATTAATATAGACATTTATTCAGATGGGATTCACGGGGATTCGCGCTCTTCTACATCTCACCGTTCGGATTCCAGTTCCTCTCGAGGAGAAGAAGAGGGGGTGGAGAAGGGATAGGGGAAGGCTCTACACAATGACTCTACACCGACCTATCTCTACACACGTGTTTAAAACGTGCTCCCGACGCGAGCCCTGCCGGGGCAGCGAGCCCCTCTCAGGCGGGCGCCGCTCCCCAAGCCCAAGCGGCGGCCGAGGGCAGGGCGGCCTGGCGGCACCCCCCGCCTCCCGAGCCTTTCCCGAGCCGAAGCCAAGCACTGCCCTCCCCCTTCTACTTCCCCGGAATCGGCAAGCGGCCGAAGCGCGGCAAGAGTCGGTNCCTCCCCGCGGCCAGCGGAGCTGCTCGGGCGCAGGAGCCGCGGGTCGCCGGGGGCGCCCGGAGGCTGAAGGGGCTCCCCCACGGAAGGGAAGCGTGTCCCTGCCTTGGGAGCAGGTATTAAGAGGCTGTCCAAGGGAAGAAAGGAAAACACCTGGCCACATGGAACTGGACAGCGATTGTTAAATAGTTTGGCAATGGCCACGAGGCAGATGCCAGCCAGATCCATAATGACTTTCTGCCACTATTGACCTGATACGGATGTGAACTCGTGACCCTTGGGGCGAAATGCGCTATAGTCTATTACCAATTCCCCCAGCCACCAAATCCTCCTCACGGACAGATTCAAGTGTTTATGCCCGTCAAAAGAACAAACTGCTCCAAGCAAGGCACACTGCAGAGGGGATGAGAAAAGGAATTCTCAGTTGTAAAGACCAACTGAAAATAAATCAAGTCATGGCATGAACAAAATTGCCATGACAAATTTGGGTTAATTTCATTCCTACTTTCACACAGAACCCTTTGAAAGTACTCTTAGTTATTTGAGAATTATAGGTGTTTTTTAAAATTTTGTTTTGGTTGTGGAGTTTTTAAATGGCTTTTTTGTTTTCATTTATATTGCTTGGTTGGTTGGTTGGGTTTTTGTTGTTTTTTTTTTTTATTGGCTGGGTTTTGGTTTCTGTTGTTGTTGTTTTTGTGGGTTTTTGTTGTTCTTGTTGTTGTTGGTTTGTTTTTTCCTTTTTAAACCCAAAGACAGTGTTTGATCTATAATGCAATACTTCAAGATGTTTTTCCAGACAGGATTCTAGAACTTAAAATCCATTCTCTGGGTAATAATAGGATTAATAGGCAAAATATTTTAATCACTTCTGACATCTTTAAGCCCAGCTTTTGTCTTTTTTAGATGTTTGCAGTCTGAGTGCACACTCTTACATGTACTTCATTCAACAATTTTTTTAAAAAGTGTTTAAGGAAGCAGCCTGAAAGGCAGACCTCCTTTAAAATCCTTGATGTCAAGCCTTCCAAAACCAAGTGACTCAACATTTTGAATGCAACTCTGGGTGGCTACTTCAAGCGGCAAAACAGTCTGGAAAGTTTTCCTTTACTTTATCTAAAAATAGCTCTCAGAAATACAGAATCTATTAAACATGATTGTTTGCATGTGACATAAGAACGATAAGGTCCGGACTAAACTGCCATAATATTTGCAGAAATAAATGGAGATTATGGGGTTTCTTTCCAATTTTGGTGCAGGATTGTAATCGTGACTCAATATTTTGGACAGAAAAACCTCACATTCACTGTTTTCCATTTAAGTACTTTTTCAAAACATTTACTTTTCTAACAGATTTCTCCAGGCCTGAACTCTAGTAGTTTGTTTTAGTGGGGTTTTTTTTAGGAGGGAGAGGGGTTGTTTTTTTTGTTTTATTTTGTTTTTTGGTTGGTTGGTTTTTCTTGTTTTATTTGGTTGGGTTTTTTTCCCTTCATAAATCACCACTGAATCTATTGGTGGAGAAAGGAGAAGACTGATAGTCCCAGAGAAGAGGAGCTCAAAGCAGGGATCGTATCTTCCTTTGCTTTGTGTACCACATGGTAAAAGGCTGCAGGTACAATTCTGGAGTATCTGCCCTGCCAAAGTTCACTGTTTCTTACTGGTCTATGTCTGGTAGACAATCTTTTGCTTAAAATTAGACCATACATCAAACTAACTTCAGCAAGTCAGATTCTTGAATACCATTGTTCATTCTGACACCATTATTCAGGAATAGCCACCTTGGATTTTGTGTTTTAATCCCAGCCAGCAGCCACTTACTCCTCCCCCATCAGTGGGATCAAGGAGAGAATGGGAAGGGTAAAAGCCAGAAAACACATGTTTTGAGATAAAAACAGGTTAATAGGGAAAACAAAAGCCATGCACACAAGCAAATCAAAACAAGGAATTAATTCACTGATTCCCATGGGCAGCCATTCCAGGAGAGCAGGACACATGAAGGTGACTTGGGAAGACAAACACCATCACTGCAATACATCTTTTTCTGCCCCCACCTTTATGTACTGAGCATGATGTCAAATGGTCTGAATATTCCTTTGGTCATTTGGGGTCACCTGTCCCAGCTGTGTCTCCTCCCAACCTCTCATGCACTCCCAACCTCCTCACCAACATGGAAGTACAAACAGCAGAAAAGGTATTGGTTTGCTTGCTCAGCAATAACAAAAACATCTCTGTATTATCAACCTTGTGTTCAGCATAAATCCAAAACACAGCCACTGTGAAGGAAATTATCCCAGGCCAAACCAGAACACTGGCAAAGTATTGTGTAGAGAAGGAACTGAGGAGAGGGTAATAGTCCTGGAAGAGCTGCTAATGAGCACCATGATGTGCACCATGCATACTGTGAAAAATGTCTGGTCATAACTTTAGCACCAAGTACAAAATTTTAGCTGCTACATTATTGCTAGATGGCAACTCATGAGCAATGGAGTTTTCTAGGTAAATGAATTAACTGAACATTATATGAATACAAATTCTGAAGGAATATCTAAATCAAGAACTGAAATACCTAAGTAACTACAGTAGAGTACTTGCCATTCCACTACAGTTGCTCTAGATAAGTTTCCAATGCTTTACCAGACAAATGTTTGTTTCAGTTCTTCATGTGGTTCTTTACTATTTCCCATAAAGTTATCTAGAACTATATAAGTCCAAAACCAAATCCAGAAATACAGATGTGAAAAAATAAATGACATAGATAAAATGTCTAGTTTTTCAACAGAGAGCAAGCATACTGAAGCTGGCAATTTTCTTCATTAAGGTTTACATTCTAACATTCTCTGCTGTGAGCTGTTAAAAGCAGGGAGCCAAAACCAAAACAGCTGATGTATGGAAACATACAGAATGACTACATACTTCAGGTAAGTACCTCATTGTGAAATCCTGCACTCTTCCCTTCTGACTAACAAGAATCAGGTTTTCTAGATTCCTGTTTTGCTTCTGACAACTGGACTGGCCTTGTTATTTCACCTTGTGCATCTGAGCTAAATCTATTCTGGGAGCTAACCCCCTGATAAAAAAAAAAAAAAACAAAAAACAACCAAGTAGGCTTTCTGTAGCCTATCACAAGTACTTAGCCTCCATCCAGCTGAACTGATATTAAAAAACTAGACAA
The DNA here is from genome assembly GCA_013400575.1 of Peucedramus taeniatus. Taxonomy (NCBI): domain Eukaryota; kingdom Metazoa; phylum Chordata; class Aves; order Passeriformes; family Fringillidae; genus Peucedramus; species Peucedramus taeniatus. The sequence continues at coordinate 21,017 of WBNO01009358.1, forward strand.
CCCTAAAAGGCAAAGCTCCAGAGACATCTAGAGATGATTTTGTGAGCCATTCCACATTTTGGCTGGAACAGCTTAAGTATTCTGCTGCACTGGCAGTGCAAATACAGATTTTGGGTTTAGGAAGAAGAGAAAGCAGAGACTGAGAGGAAACACTTTGGTTGCTGAGTTCATTACATTGACATTGCAGTCAACTGTGGAACAGCTGTTAAGTAAAGAAAAAAGTTTAAAAATAAATAATTTATTTCTACTGTATGCTGTAAGAGTCTACCCTCCCCTTCTTCCCCTGAAAACACCCAATAACAATCTCAGGGCTTTCAGTAGAAAAGACAGGAAAAACACCTCATAAAACTTCAGAGTACAATGCACCATAGGTAAAGAAATGGAAAGACAAGTGATGCTATGGACCTCGGCACTGAGATGGTCAAGTGGAAATGCCCAAGGGACTTTAGAAAGTGAAGACCCCACAGAGAACAGTGGACATAAAATGTTGAAGTGAAATAGTCAGGTTTATTTTATATACTTAGAAAACCTTGACCACTTAAAACCATAAACCCTCCAAGACATTAAGCGCATCAGTGCACTTTAATCAGTTCCTGATATTTGAAAGAAAGACAAACACAAATAATTTATCTGAACGTGACTTTGTATCAAGAAAAAATAGAAAAAGCCTCGATGCAAAGCACGCCATAGTTGTGTATAAAGATCAAATGAAAAAAAAAGAGGTGGGACTCAGACTGTAGCAGCTGGGATCAGGTAACACCTGTCCTGGGATTTTGGGGTAACCACCGAGGAAAATGAAGGGCTAAGAGTCAAACAACAAGCAATAAAACTCCATCTAACTCTTGACAACAAACGATGCAGGAAAGCATCAGAGGCTCAGTCAGCAGTTATCTGCACCCCTGCTGGGCACACTCTACAGAACAGCTAAAGGCAGGGCAGGAGGAACTTGTCCAGTATGTGAGGACTCAGGTAGCATGCTGCTCCACGTGGAGCCTGGGAGAAGCACCATGGACAAAAGTTTAAGCTTTGCCCGACAACCATGGTAGAGAAATCTCAGTTATTAGAGCCACTGGCCAAACCACCTTCCCTTGTAAGAACATGACACATCCCTCACGGTCACTGCTGTGGTCACAAGACCTCAGTTCCATCCTAAAGCCAAGAGCTAACCTTGGAATGCTGTTCCTCCCACACTCCACTTCTGGCAGGCAAACGGTTCCTCTAGGAACATGTGTGGGATATCTCCTTCCACTTAACCCCAAGAGGATCACCACTGCTTCTTCTGTTCCAGTGAAAGAAACTCATTGCAGATACGTTGTCCTGATCTTCATGACAGCAGAGCCTGGAGGTTCTTGGAGTTTGCAAACTATGAAATTTATTTTCCTGACAATCTTTTATGTTGTTTATTTAATTTAAAGTATGAGAAAGTGCACTTTAAGACAGGTTCAACAGTTATTACAGGAAACTTACAGGACAACACAAGTAGTAAGGTACAGGTGTTTCATATGTTGGTAACTTAACCAAAGTATTATATTTTCACTTTGAAATTTATTCTTAGAGCATAAGAGGCTATTGTACTGAAAAAACTTTATCACATTTCTTCTAGAGCTTACAATCTGCAGACAACATTATGAAAAGGAATCACATCCTTATTCAGTTCTTGCCAGCCAGACTAACACAAATTACCCTCAGAGGCAGGTTAATGTGAAAGGGACCTCCCACATTGCTTAGTCTGCTGATTGAACATGTAATTTTTAGCTGTCAGGTGAAAAGAATAAACTCTAAAAAGTTGGTAAATTCTTCTCAGCTGTGTGGAAGAGAAAGTGTCTGTGTATGGTCTTTGTGTGACACTGAAGGCCATAAGAATTTGCCGAATCACCTCTGCTGCTATAAAGAAAGGCATTCGGGATCCATTTAAAATTTCCTTGTCTACCAAATGCTCTACTTAGAGCATCTCTCTACTGAAAGAATGTATTTAGTGCTAAACTTGATAATTTTTTTACTATTACCATATTTCAAGCTAATTAGTCATATAAATGCATTATTTTTTTTTATTGTTAAGTTCCTAGTAGGACCATTGTTTTCACTACAGCCTGTATAAATTTTATATTTCCCTAAATTTAATAATTTTAGCCTGTTACATTTATATTTCCAGGGAATGTAAAATAATAAAAGTCATACTGTCAATATGATAATGAACTTAAGGGACAAACAGCACATGTAGTTCAGTGGAGTTCTTGCACGTGTCATTACTTGTGCTGCCTCTTTTCAGACATACAAACCCAAATCACACTTCTTAAATATAAATGGATTACTGGGCTATCTATGTGAAATATATTTATAAAATTCAGGAATGTTATCACTACTTTTCATATGAAACAACCCATTTCTCTGGTGAAACAGACTAATAATGCATTCCAGGCAAGTTAATTGACCTAGTGTACTCCAACATTCAAAAACTTCTATACTTCAGAGTAATTTTCTATCTATTCTGCACCTGCATGGATTATTAAAACATGCCACACAAATCAATACAATGGCTCTACTTAACATAAAATGCCATAAAACCCACTGATAACAAAACAAAACAAAACAAAACAAAATTAAGCTTTAGCTAATTTTTTTTAGGTAGTATTTGTACTATACTATATTTACACTAATACATACAAGTGACCTTCATTATAAAGAGGAAACAAATGCAGTCATAACACAAATCCAATGTAATCTAAACCATGAAATATCCTAGACATCTAAACTAAATCTCCAGTACTTTAAAAGCTCAAACAGATTCTAGCAAGAAATTAATTCTACAATCCCTGTTGACAGATTGCTGTCCTTCCTGTTCCTGAAGAGCAGATTCTAGTCACCTCTCCAGGAGGTGAGGTGAGTACACTCCTGATCTTACTCTTCTTCTCGGTTAAACTTCTCATTCCTTGAGCAACCCTGGAATGTTGGCAACTTGGAACCTTTTCAAACATATTCTTCCTGCCATTTTCACTGTTAATTTGTTTGTACAACATGTAACCTTGCTCTTCATGGGACTTCCAAAGAGTTCTTCAGATTTGCAAAACCATTAGAGAGGAGCAGAGGTAGGAAAGCTGAGCAGCTAGCAAGAGAGCCAGAGGCTCTACTTTCAGAAATCAGCATCAGGAAATGTAAAGATACAGAAGTAGTGCCCAGGAAAAAAAAAAGAAAAAAAACACAGATGATGTTTTTCCTGAGTACCTCCTAATTCCTTCAGGCCACAGAGCCTCATAATAAAGGCTTGACACATTTAACATAAAACTGCAATATTAGACTGTCTTTAGTGAATGCAGAACAATGTAAGTATTACAGATCATAACAAAATATTACATTAAAACATTCCTTTTATGATTATACTTTCAAAGCAAAAAATTATAGGGCTGAAAGAGAGCAAGTACCTCAAACAAAGACAAAGCATACATTTTGAGAAACTCCCTTATACACTATATATGACTTCTTATTTTCTATTTAAGTCTTTGGTAAACAAGAGTAAAGAGTAACGAGTGGGCAAGTTTTAGTGACATCAGTGCATCCCAAGTCTCACTGATTTCAGCAGGACAAGTGCTATAATAAACACTACTTTGTACTCAGATTACAAAGCTTGCATTTTTAAATCAGGTGTTCATTTTCCATCCTATTCCTAGAAAAGACTGAAGATTTGCATGATGTGGCTTTGATCACATGCTTCAGACAAAAGAAGTAAGAATCATTTTAATATAGATTTAGGCCATAACCAAAGACTGCAGTAATTCTCTTGAGTCATTTGGAGGGAAAATGATTCCTCTGCTAAAACCACTTGACCTGAAGAAATCACAGAATCATTATTATTTCTTTTGAAATTTTCCTAATCATGTACAAAGGGAGACAACATTCACAGATTAATTCCGAACAGCCTAAAAATCTCCTTCAGGTTCATAATGAGAACTGAGCCTTTCAGCAAACTCTCTTTTGTCTTTGAACAACAAAACTTTGAAGGACACATTTTTCCAAGTGTATTTCCCATGGAGGGTGCTCAAGAGGTATTTTCTGCAATAATTTTTATGAAATCGAGTTTTCTAGAATGGTGAATGGCATGCTGATGTGTGCATAGGCAATATAGTGAGCCCTGAGTACAATCTGGGCTTGAGTCACAGCACATTTATCTCCATTCATTTCTGTTAAAATCTGCACATACAGACAGATATAGAATTCTGGAAATTAATCTGGCAGCTATGCATTATGTTACCTTTGTACCCTAAGAAGCAGATTGCAAATCAATAGGGGTTCAGTCAGAAGGAATAAACTCTGCATAAAACAGAGTATGATACTGGATTTATTAGATCTGGTTTAGTATTCTGTAGAATCTTGGAACATATTTTCACTTGCCAAATGACCAAAGTATATACTTACACCAAGAGATAAATAGATACACACACACACACACAGAGGGAATATAAAAATATCTAAAGTATATATATATGACTAGTTTGTTATACGTAGCAATCCCCTATCTTGAATAGAAATGTGGAAGTTGCCATTTCAAAGAAAATGATTGCTCTTAAGTGTACCTAATTTCAGCCTATTTAATGGGAGCTTGACACTGCTGAAAGCTGTCCCTAAGCCTTTTACACAAAAATTGGTACAATTGTATCTGTTTAAAACCAAAATGCGACTGTGGTCAGGAGAGTGACTATATAAAAAGGATGTCTTCCAACAGCTTTACTCCTGGTCTTCACTGAGTCATAGCTGCTTTTCCTTCTTCTGTTTTTCTGGGATTAAAATATATTTTTCCACCACTTTTAATTTCTGGTAATTGTGTGGAATCAACACAGTGGTAAGAGAATTAGGTAGACAGTTTTCCATTTATATAAGATAAGCAGATTTATTAGTTAACCTCTGATTCTTTAATCTTTATCATCTGTGACATGGCGTGATCAGAAAAAAACCCCCAGCTTTGATTTTTGAACCCAGGCTGTATTTTCAGGAATAGCTGCATTAAAACAATTTCGAATTTCTCAAAATAATAAGTGCAGGATAGAAAATCTAAGAAACAATATAAAACACAACCTTCAGTACTGTATAGTTACAGTCACTTAAAATCCATATTTTAAGCATTTTCCCACATAAAGTCTGTTATTAAAAAATCACCAATATTGGAAACCTAGGGTGTTCTATTATTGGACTCTTCTGAAATATACATTTTTATGTAATTCATCCATAATATTTCATACAGTCTTACAAATAATGGAAACACTGACCCAAAGAGAATCTAATTAAGTTTTCTTTTTTCTAACCTTTTAAGGCTTCTTTTTTGAGTTGAAGAAAGTCAGGTCAATTACTAAATATCTCACTACTTACAAAACAATCTGGAGAATAGATGCTGACATTAGGAATACTTGGTTACGTAAAGCATTTAAAATAATATAATTTATAAAGAGAAATGGATCAGTATTTTGGTAGCCTTTTGGAAAAACATGATGTTTTCGGTCTGTTGCACACAAGAAGCACCAAGCATAACTTAAATAAAAAGGGCTGAGAATAATAGTTATTCGTTGTCTATAAGATAAGAGCTGGTAAAACAGGGCATTTGATTTATAAGGCAGGAATACCTGGAGTATCAATACAGGATGTAATCAAGGTAACTTTCTGCAAGTACTTTCTGAGAACCAATGACTGGTGTTTTCACTTCACATGTCTTTGTTTTACATCTCCAGAAAAGCTGAGAAAAAGACCAGTGCTAATAGACACTGTGTTGCAAAAAGGGATCTAACACCTGAAGACCTAAGCAGACCTGCTACACTGTATAGAATTAAATTATATCTGGGCAGATGGACACCCAGCTGACAGTGCTGTCCACATAAAACGGCACAGAAACTAACAAAATGACACAGAAGATTTGCGCTGAGACATAGAGAATGAAAAAACAGGACGTAAACCTGTTTATATCCCGAATAGTGTGCACAAAACTGTGTCAAATAAATAGGCTGAGACAGGATGGCTGAAAAACCATGAGAGTTCTGTAATGATCCTTCTTTCCTCATGATCCTGCATCTCTGGTTTCTGTACTCAGGCCAACTACCTTCCCCAATAATGTAATAGGCAAACCTTCCTGTCCGCAACAACATCCTCTCTACAGAGGTACTAGTTATTACTGATTTGTAAAAAGATTTGATATCATCTGGTGAAAAATGGTGTACATGCTAGGTATATAATCTGTTAATAGAATGGCAGTGAATGAACCCACACATTGGCCAGGAAAGCGGGTTATTAACCACCACACCACCTTTTCTTGCCTGTTCTGTGCGATGATCTGTGTAAAGTACTCCACACTGTGTGTGCCTGTGACTATATGCGTGAGAGAGAGGGACAGAAAGGGAAAGGCAGAACCACTATGTGCATAAGAGATCTCAATGAAAACTAGAACAAAACCAATCTGAGTTGCCAAGAGACCTAATATTCTATTATTATCAAAATAATGTCAAAATAATTTGAGAAGTCAAGCAGCAGCAGCAAAAATTCTTTACCAGTCAGGGTACAAAGACCAAAAATTAACTCCTTAGAACACTTTCTCAGTGCAGAGGACAGGGTCCAGTTTGAGATGAAACCAAGAAATGTTCTTTGAAGGAAATGTTATTGTGCTACAATCACAAGAAGAAAAAAAAAAGATTGAATATTAAATAGAAAATGCAAGATCTTCTATTGGTAGCAGATTTTTTTCTTAAAACTGGACTGATAATTGATTTACTTTGTGTCATTATTAAGACTTTCCCCACCATCAAAGAAAGATTAACAATGTGAGAACCCAGTGGGATTAGAAAATGAAGAAAAACTGTAACTGTTTAGACCAAAGATTTGGCAAAACCTAATGGTGCCCTGAGGTGTTGGAACATAAAATGCCAAAAGTATTTGTAGTTTGAAAATTTTGACAGGCTCAAGATTTGGAATTAGAGAATTGTTAGTGTTGGCAGCTTTGTTAGGGGGCAAGTAACTCACAATGATCTTAATTTTGTTCTCAAAATGGGATGTGAACAGTTCACAAAGTTCTGTTGATGAAGGAAGAGCCAGATTAGTCAGCTTCCCTGCAATAAAAAGTTACAAGAAAGTAGGGCAGTCTGCCCGTTCAGCAATTAAGTTGGAATAATAAGCAGATCTGGCTTGTTTCAAAACATCTCTGTACACATTTATATAACACAAACTTATAAGTGTACATGCAGACAAAAAGTCCTCAAACAGCATTTAACTTACAGCCCAGAACATTCACTTTTGAGTACGTCTTCCAAAAATAAGTGTACAGAATTGGTATCCCCTTTAGGACATTATGAGGATGGTTAGGCTATTATATATTTAAGAGAAAATCTGAAACATCCTGAAGCAATCAGTAGTATAAAAGGAAGCTGCTTTGGTCTGGCAGACAACTACATTCAGCTAAAAATGAGTGGAAAGCTAAGGTATCACAAACCTTATTTAGGTTTTATTTCATTATGTAGTTGAGAGGTGGGATGTTGTTGGTTTCAGTGTTGTTTTTTCTTCTGTGAGTGTGCATGGGTTTTGTTTTTTTTGTTTGTGTGTGTGGGCTTTTTATTTGGCTCAGAATAAATGGTAGTAATAAGTAAAAAAGAAGTAGTGGCAATTAGCACCTCCATCAGAATTTTTATCTACAAAGCCTCTTATCAGTATCACTAACTGCACGTGGCTATCCTCCAGATGAAGACACCAAGTCAGTGAAAACAATAGGTCTTGATTCTACATGGATTAAGTATGGCTTTAGACTTGACACATAAGAATATATCCTTTGAAACCAATGGAAGAAATGTCATCTGAATAGCTAAACATTCAGAGGAAAGTGGTCCAGAAGTGAGCGTATTTCCTTTGCCTCTGTGCTTAAATTTGATGAATACAGCCTTTGGTAAAGCTACTGAAATTTCTATCCATGGCAGATAGATCACAGTTGATAGATCACAATGATGTTCTTGGAGTTAATGGGACATGCAAGATTTGGGGTTTAACTATATAATCCAAAATCTTTCCTAAACTGCCTTGACATTCATATAGGTTTTGTCTTGTTTCTCTTACATTTTTACCACATTAATTACTATCAGAGAATTCTTCAGTTATTTCTGCATGAAGAAGGAGAAGAGGATAACATGGTGCTGTTTGTCCTATTTTAGGAAACTGAGCAATTTGCTTCACTGTCGATGCCTTCAGTGTTTATTTTGGTATGATTAAAGACAGAATGCATATGGCAGTAATTCTGGTATTCCTTCTTGAGGATGAATCATACACAGCAT